>JAYKQN010000033.1:1900000-1907500 GCA_036785175.1 Eupleurogrammus muticus | reverse complement strand
ATATAATGTGTTTTTAATGTTTTAAAACCTTTTTATGAGAGTTAAATTATCTGGTATCAAGTTTCTATGATTACACCACATGACATTGTCCCAAATACTGCGAGTTGATACTCGAGTACTGTATTTTACTGTTATATCCTACAATACACTACATTTTGTAAAGTAGTATTGTACTTTGCATTGATAAATGAAATCATTAAATACTACAATAATACAGCTCAAGTAAATTTACTCTTATTACTTTAAGTATATTTTACTGATGATTCGTTTTGCCTTTTTTGAGTATTTCTACTTTTCCTCCAGTAAAGTTTTGCTTGTTTATGGTTCAGTGACAAATCATTTTTTTGGCAAGAAGAAAAGTCAAAAAAGAATCTAAACTTCAGCTTTGACGCATTCATCATTGGTTTCTTGTCATTTAAAAGTCAATTTGTACCACATTTTGTGGGATTTTTGACAAAAAATAAATTTAAATAAAAAGATAAATCCTTTTTTTAATCTAACTACAATGTAAAACTAGTGTTTTTATTTCAAACTTTTATTTTGGTAACAAACCGCTCTGTTCCGGTCGTGACCCTGACCCACGTTGTCGAACTTGACGCCTTTTTCTACTTTTAATGTGGAGGAAAAAGACGCCGGTAACTGTGAAAATAAACAGTGAACTCATGTATTTCACTCTAACACGTTTCAATGAGCAGTTTTCATTCAGATCGATGTTTAAACTGGTGATTTTTAACGAGAATTAGAAGATTTCTTGCAGGTTTTGCTGTGACAGTAAAAAGAAGCTGTTGCATGAACTTGAAAGGTCAAAGTGAAATAACCAATAAAACCAGTTTTTAAGCTGCTGTCGCGTCAGTAAAAACCATCATACACACATATTGTGCCGTTGTGCTTTTAACAGCAGCTTATTTCCTCATGCACAGCGGTTGTTGTTGTCGGCGTTTGCAGCTTCACATCACACTCGTGCATCAAAGGCTGTTTCCAGGCCTCTGCACAACGGTGGTTATTTCAGGAGGACTCAAGCAGAGAGATAGAGAACAGATAGAGAAGCCGAGTCCAAAGGCTGAGCCGCCACTCACAGCGAGTAAAGTAAAGTAAAGTAAAGTAAAGGGGGGGGGGTAAGTCATAGCATGCAGGACATCAACCAAACACATGAGACAACTTTAACATTCACAAGAAAACAGACAAGACAAATAAAACCTTTTATTCTGCAGAATTCATCGGTTTGCTGCAGTAGTTTTTTTATTCTGGGTGTGTGTGTGTGTGTGTGTGTGTGTGTGTGTGTGTGTGTGGTGGTGGGGGGGGGGGGGGGGGTTTGTATAATTATCCGCTGTTTTCCCGCCAGAGCGAACACACACTCGTCTGTGGTTCTGTGTTTTTTTTTTAAGTCTGACACGATTACGGGCGAGAGCTGCAGCTCAGATGCTTTCTGTAAATAGCTGCGGCTGAAACTTCAGCCCGCGTGTGTACACACTTTGCTTTTGATATTTCCGTGGGGGGGGGGCAGGGGGGGATTATAACTCGTGCCTATAAACCTCGAGCGGGACGTGACGTGGGCTGAGAAACAGAATTCTGAAACGTGGTTTCCAGGCGCAGCAGGAGGGGGAGGGGCTGATCCCGGTGACGAGCAGCGACCTTAACGAGATTACTCGTTATTGGATTGAACGGACGTCTCGTGACGCCGCAAAGTGTTTGTCCCCGAATCAAAGAAGGTGATGAGGACGAGACTTTTTATGGAAACGTTAGTTTATCTTCATTCAGTTTCTGTGCTGCACAAACAAAGTCCCTGAGAACTGCAGATCTCACTGCTTTAATCTTAATCAATTTATATTAAATTATATTTTACATTTTAAAATATATTGGTGCTTTTGAAGTTTTATGTTGAAACTCTTTAAATTACCTTGTTGTTGAAATGTGCTTCACAAATCTGTTTTTACAGTTAGGCCTGAAAAGGAGGCTTTTATTTTGAAGGACAAACTGTTTATAAGGTCACATGACCTGTTCCTTTTTTGCTCATGGACATTTTAGCACGTTAACATCATTATTTCATAACCAAATGTTGACTTTTATTCAGAATTTTAGAAATTTTTCACCAAATAAAAAATGTAATTTTTGGTTTGTTTTAAGGAACAATGTTAAAACTTTCATGTGGTTTAATCCTAAAAAACGTTTAAAAAGGATTAAAAAATTGAATATTATATATATATATATATATATATATATATATAATATGGATTACATATTTAATGATCAGTTTTCAGTTTCACCATTTGACATTTCGTGTCAAAAATTGCACAAAATCTTGATTTAATAAATGATTAAATGACAAGAAACAACATGAACACAAAATGTAGATTTTTAGAGACCTGATGAATGATTCTTAAAACCATTTAAAAAAAAAAAAATGCTATGAACTAGATGTATTAAATATTTATAATTCATCATCTTTTTATGTTACACCATTAGTGTAAAAAGTCACAAGATCATGACTTTTATAAAAATAAATGGTACAAATGGATTTTTAAATGACAAGAAACCAACATGAACACAAAATGTACATTTTACATGACTTGATGAATGCTTTTAGTGGATTAACAATTTAATATTTGTATTTTTGTTAGAGCATGTGATATTCCATGTCAAAAATCCCACAAAATTATAATTTTTGTAAAAATAAATGGTACAAATGGACGTATAAATGACAAGAAACCAACATGAACACAAATGTACATTTATAGACCTGATGAATGATTCTTAAAACTGTATTTTATAAAGTTTAGACTTTCTCATCCTGCCAGGCCTGATTCGTCACTGACCCATCAGTTGTTTTTTTCTAACATGTTAAAATAGATTTGTTGCTATGGGAACAAATATGTAAAATTCCTGAAAAACGCATCAACTTAATTGAGTCACGTTGAAACCGACCTGAGTCTGTTTACAGCGTTTATCAGGTCTGAAAATGTACATTTTCTGTTCACGTTGGTTTTTGTCCTTTAAGAATCCATTTGCACCATTTATGTTTTTACAAAAATCATTATTTTGTGCGATTTTTGGGTCAAATGTTGTAAATGAGAAAACAGTGGAAAGTTGTTTGGATGAGTCCTGGCATTATCACATTTATATTGTGTTTAATATATCTATTATTTAGACCATTTTCAGTAATAAAACCATGTCTAAGTCATATTTTATGCAGCAGAGGCTTAAAAAGAAAACGAGGAGGGAAAGAAAGCAAAGAAACGTTTTGAGATGCAGCAGAATTGAAGCCGCTGATGTAATAAACCACAAATGTAATAGAAATCTGCAGCTTTTAACGTAATATTCCTGCAAATTTAATACAAACGAGTCTCTGCATCTGCAGGGTTTTTTTTGCCTGAAGGTAAAACTCTTCACATGTACAAATGTAATAAATCAAAAATAAAATGAAAAATCTGCTTTTTATTTCTCCAACAGTCACGTGACGAGCTGCAGAAAGGTAGCTTCAGGCTCAAACGTGTACGTGTGTTTCAGAAAATATTTTATTTTGGCTAAAGAAGCAGCAAAATCAACGTTTAAAGTAATTCATCTAATAACGTATATGGCAGAATTACAAAAATGTCATGTGGTGTTTAAGTGGATGAAGTTCTCCAAAAATTTACTCAAGAAAACGTGAAAATACTCTGAGCAAAATATCTTCATTATGCAAAGATCAGTAAAAATTATCAGTAATATATTCTCTCTACAATTTAAAAATGAACCTAATGAAAATCTAGTTTGTTTTTTATTACAGAAAACCTTTGACAACAACAAATCTAAATATTTTACGTCACATTAGTAGTAAAATTTCAGGGAATTTTCAGTTTTATTAATTAAAAAATCAATTTTTCTTATAATTATATACAATAAGTAAAAATATACTATATATATATATGTGTGTCATTTATAGTTAAACTCTATTCAAAAGGTTTTAAAATATTAAAAACACATATTTTCTAGGTGGATTATCATTCTTTTTCTTTTTTTACAACATGTGACATTTTACGTCCAAAAAATAACACAAAATCTGGATTTTTTTGTGAAAATAAATGGTGCAAATGGACGTTTAAATATCAAGAAACCAACGTGAATGATTCTTAAAACTGTAGTTTAAGCAGTTTTCTCGTATTTATCTGTCTAAGGTTCCTGCTTTTTATCTTTTCATATCATCTTTTCTCTCTATTTATATCTTATGATAGACGTTTATTGGCGAACGCGTTAATAACGTAGTGGAGGTGACAGTCGCTTCCACAAACTAAACTAAATCAGGTCCAGTTTAGACTCGGCTGAAACAGTTTTTATTTCTCTCCCATGTTTCTGTCACAGCTGCGTCTTTGTCTGCTCGTGCTTCACCAGATTCTCAGGCAGCAAACAAACAGTCTGTGGATTCGTAGCAGAGAAGCAGAGCGTTCCCTGTTTGCCCCGGAGGCCAGGACACGGTGTAGTGTCAGAGGAAGCCAGCTGCAGGCGGGGGGTCATGAAAACGCTTTTTTTACCCTTAAGTAAACTGAAAGTGAGGCTCGCTGTGGCTGTCGTCAGGTGGAAGTTTCTCTCTCTTGGTTTTTCATGCCTGAGTAAACGCGTGAACACACAAGCTTCAGTGTCCGTTTCTGCAGAAAAGCTGCAGGAAGCTGCTGCTTTTTAAACATGACGGGTTCTGTCTGAGCGATGCTGCCAATGGTAGTTTAGTTTTAACCTGCTATTGCATGAAATGTTTCTTTAAAAAAGGAAAAAGTGCTTTTATTAGCTAAAAAGGCCGAGATAATAAATATATTAAAAATATATATATAGTTGTAAACAGAGTCTTAGTTTGATGCTATGTATACACACACCACATATATATATATATATATATATATATATATATATATACACACACATACACGGTGTGACTCCATTAGGTTGTTGAACTGGAAATTTTATATATTTACATAATGTTTCTGTATGGGAACAAACCTATTTTAGCATATTAGAAAAAACTTGAATTAAAGATATATATATATATATATATATATATATATATATATATATGTGTGTATATGTGTATATATATGTATATATGTATGTATATATGTATGTATATATGTATATTTGGTTTTCCAAAATTCTGAATTTTGAACCTTTGGTTGTGGGACAATGATGCTCACATGTCAAATGTGGTCATGTGACCTCATAAATTGTACGTCCCTCCAAAATAAAAGCCCCCTTATCACACCTAACTGTAAAAACATTTTATATCACAGCTTTTGAGGAAAAATGAAGATTAATTGATGGAAACACTATGAATTAGAGGTAAAATACCAGTAAAGCCCAAAAAAATGAAATTCTCATAATTTAACATTTAATATTAATAAATAGAAAAGCATCATGCAAAGTAAGATATGAACTAACTTCAGGTATTGTAGCATCCCTGTTTGATTTTTATTTTTAATTATTTTGTTTTATTTGGTTGTCCCCTCACCAGCCTTCATTATTATTATTATTATTATTATTATTATTATTATTATACTGAATTCACTATCATTTTTTCTTTTTTTTGCAGACACATACGTACACTTACGAGAAACAACAAATTATAGTAACTTTCTCTAACTTTAAATGGCCTTTTATATTATAGGATAGCGGCTGACGTGAAGCTTCTGGCCAATTAGAGATAAAACAGTGGAAAGTGCATCAGGAGCCGGTTTCCATCAGCAGCTGCAATTAAACCGAGGCAGGAGCTGACTTCCTGTCCCAGGGGGGTGTGTGTGTGTGTGTGTGTGTGTGTGTGTGTGTGTGTGTGTGTGTGAGTGATCTAATGTGCAGGTGAGAGAAGAAACCTAATGCTAACTCAGTGCTACTCAATTATTTTCTGCCCCCCCTATGGAAGTAGAAAACACCCCCACGTGCAACTATAAATACAGTTATTTATCTATAAATTGTTATCAGTACCTCTGCATAACACTGTGTCCTTATTAATGTATAAGAGAATAGAAAAGAAATAAATATGGACCAACTTACAACAAAGAATAGCTTTATTAACTAACAGAAAAGATTTAAAGTGAATCTGAAATTAAAAAATAAAATTAAATCCTTAATTAAACATTTTTACTGACCATGTCAAACCATATGATACTGAAAAATAAAACTCCATAAAATGGTCTTATCAGTGATTGTGGTGTAATGTCTTTAATTTCTTTGTCTCCAACATTTCAGACTCAGTAACACACCGGTCTTTCACAGTGAACCAAGCGCTACAGACGCTTCGTCATATTTCCTCGTCTTAGCTTTGGGAGACTTTGGTTTGTCTCTTTATCTCCGTCTCTCTCCGCCTGTCTTCTCATCCCTGTTAAATATGTTTTCATGGTGTCACTTGGTGTCTACACTTCATACTCATACTCTGTGCTGTATGCTCCCTGTGAACACTCTGCTGCCCCCTGATGGAGTGGAGGTGGACAGGTGTAACGCTGGAGTTAACAGAAAATGATGCTGACTACAGAATATTTATTCCTAGAATATGAAACTAGCTGATTGCATGTTTTTATTTCTATTGTTTTAACATTTTTGGGAGAATTAAACTGTCTGGTACCACGTTTCTAAGGATTATACCGCAGGACAGTTGACCCCATATCTGATACATTGAGAGATAAAAAGAAAATCTAAGTTTTCTTCGCAAATGGTTTTCTGGTCCCTCCTTGGTTTCTTATTGGGTTCTCCTTGGTTTCTTCTCGGTTTTTTATTGGTTCTCCTTGGTTTCTCCCGGTTTCTTCTTGGTTTCTCATTGGTTTCTCAATAGTTTCTCCTTGGTTTCTCGGTTTCTTCTTGGTTTCTCATTGGTTTCCCATTGGGTTCTCATTGGGTTCTTATTGGGTTCTCATTGGGTTCTCCTTGGTTCCTCCTTGGTTTTTCAATAGTTTCTCCTTGGTTTCTCTGTTTCTTCTTGGTTTCTCCTTGGTTTCTCATTGGTTCCCCCTTGGTTTCTCCTTGGTTTCTTCTCGGTTTTTTATTGGTTCTCCTTGGTTTCTCCCGGTTTCTTCTTGGTTTCTCATTGGTTTTTCAATAGTTTCTCCTTGGTTTCTCCTTGGTTTCTTCTTGGTTCCTCCTTGGTTTCTCATTGGTTTCTCATTGGTTTCTCATTTGGTTCTCCTTGGTTTCTCATTGGTTTCTCATTGGTTTCTCCTTGGGTTCTCCTTGGGTTCTCCTTGGGTTCTCCTTGGTTTCTTCTCAGTTTCTTCTTGGGTTCTCCTTGGTTTCTTCTCAGTTTCTTCTTGGTTTCTCCTTGGTTTCTCCTTGGGTTCTCCTTGGGTTCTCCTTGGTTTCTTCTCAGTTTCTTCTTGGTTTCTCCTTGGTTTCTCCTTGGGTTCTCCTTGGTTTCTTTATGGTTTCTTTATGGTTTCTTTATGGTTTCTTTATGGTTTCTTTTTGGTTTCTCCTTGGTTTCTCCTTGGTTTCTCTCTGCTCTCCAGAGCTGTTGGTGTATCTGAAATCCTTTTATTCTCCAGCGTGTGGTTG
>JAYKQN010000033.1:1855000-1897500 GCA_036785175.1 Eupleurogrammus muticus | reverse complement strand
ACAAGATTTATCTTTAGTTTTAGGAACAAAAACTCAACTCATTATAATTTTACATCTCAGGTCGTTTTGTGCCATTCTCATTACTGTTAACCCTCTATTGCATGAAATATTACTTAGATATGGTAAAAAAATATATATATTTTTAATGTTTTTATTACTTGAAACGGCCTAAACTAAATTATATATATATACAGAATAAGAGAAAGTTGTAAATGTTGTCTCCGAATAGTTTCAGGTGATATTTATTGTTTAGGTCCTTCAAAATAAAAGCCTTTTACACCTAACTTTAAAAACATATATTTTATATCACAGTTTTTTTAGAAAAATGAAGATAAAGTAATATTTGCCATATGGCAACACTATGCAATGGAGGGTTAATTAGTATATGGCTGATTTGATTAAACAGAGCTGGATGTGACTGTATAGTTGTGACATCACAACCTCACACACCTGATGGCTGCTCCCTCCATGTTAGCTTTATTATTCTGAAACATGACTCGGGTTGAACTACAGGTGCAGGTCATTTGCTGTAAGGAATAAAATATCTACATCAACTGACATTGGGCTATAAAACAAATCATTAGTTTTCAGTCTTGAGACTCAAGAACCAATTTGAAAACTCCCTGAACGTCCTGCATCATCATTTCATTCTCCCCACTCCGGTTACTCAGGCCGAGTTGGACGTGTTCCACCAACGGGTCGAGGAGGCAGGTCGTTTTATTCAGATACAGCACGACCGGCCAGGACACAGCTGTTTTGACAACTGTGTGTGTGTGTGTGTGTGTGTGTGTGTGTGAGAGAGGGAGAGTGTGTGTGTGTGAGAGACAGACAATCTTATCTTGAAATTATGCTCCAATGTTTACTTGTTTTCATTATACACACTCACAGCTGACTCACAACACGAGTAACGACACACACACACACACACACACACACACACACACACACACACACACACACCAGTCAGCTTCACTAGTGAAACCCTGCAACCACAAACTTGTTGCAGAGCTTCTCATCGTTTCTCCATATTTGGTCTAAATGAACTGATGAGCAACAGATTATTATATCACAACCAGCATCAGTCAGTCCGTCCCTCTCAAAAGAAAAAAAAACCTGATCGTTTGTTGGATCAACCTCCACTTTCAGATATAGTTTGTTCATGGTACGATCAGGGGTATCCTCCCAAGTGATATTATTCAGATAGGTGAATAAAACATGATTCTTAAACTTAAAGTCCTGTAGGTGTTCTGTGGTGGTGTAGGGGGTAGTGTTCTTGCCTCATAAGCAGCAGACCCGTGTTTGAGTCCTAGCTGAAGCATTTCTTCATAAATATATTTTACTAAATAAAAAGTTGAACCCATCCACTTGCGTATCCCACCACTATCCTGCAGCAGCTCTTTAGTTCCAGTGTTGGAAGCCATTTATAGTGATTTGTGGGCATAGTCAGAACATGTTAACAATTTTAGGATGATTGAGATTCATGAGGAAAAAAAAACATGTGGAAACTGAACTACATAGGTTTTTATCAATCTATAAAGAAAGAAATGTAGAAAGATAGAAAGATATAGTTTGTTCATGGTACGATGGGGGGGTATCCTTTTTTGTGACATTTTTCAGACGGATAGTCAAAACATGATTATTATATTATCATCATTAAAACCTAACTTAAAGTCCTATAGGTGTTCTGTGGTGGTGTAGGGGGTAGTGTTCTTGCCTCATAAGCAGCAGACCCCTGTTTGAGTCCTAGCTGAAGCATTTCTTTATAAATATATTTTATAAATAAAAAGTTGAATCCATCCACTTGCGTATCCCACCACTATCCTGCAGCAGCTCTTTAGTTCCAGTGTTCCAGCTCTGGATCACCATGACGATTACATCCCACCATTTTATCACCATTCAAACCTCCAACGTAGTGAAAGTAAGTTTCCTGGTTCAGCTGCTGCTTTATTCCTCACTAACACAGGCTACTGTGGCCGTAGCCAACCACAAAACTACAAACTTCCTGAGAAAACTTCACGTGCTGCCGTCTTTTCTTCTTTCTATGAACTAAACGCTGAAACTCCAAGACGCGTTCACTGACCCTCAGGAAATCCAGACACTATCGTTTTATGGATGGATAAGTTGTTGTGAATATTAAAACTAAAGATTTATTATCATTTCACCATTTACTACACATACACATACACATGTGGTTATCAGAGCAGTGTGTGGGACATGAGAAAATCACCTTCATCCATTTATCTACTTTTTAACCAGAACACACACTTTCTACAGACACTGCATTAGTACTGAATAAAAGCAGTGGATGACACATGAAAACCTATATCTGCTGATGAAGCTGCTTTTACAGGTCACGTCTGTGGTTCCAGGTCTGACGTCCGTCAGCCACTCATAGGAGGAGAGTCTAAAAAGAGCTTCAGTTTCTCCTCAGTGCTCCGAGTCCTAATTTCTTCTCCTCCAGCTCAGTTATTGACTGGGAGTCCACCACTGCCGATGGGAGGTGTTCGCTTTCTAATTTAGGATTCAATTTAGGATTCTATGAGCTCGTAATTAGTTTCACTTTTCAGCCTCGCAGGCAAGGGCACGGAGAACACACACACACACACACACACACACACACACACACACACACACACACACACTCACACACACACACACACACACACACACACACACTCACACACACACACACACACACACACACAGCATCTCACTTTGCTCACAGCGGTGTAAGATGATCATTTCATTTTCAAGCCACAGCTTCTTAAAACAACGGTTGAAATCAGAGACGTCTTAAAAAAAACTGATTTATCTTCTGATCCTTTGAAAACCTGGTGAAAAACAAATGGAAAATTCAATTCATCCTTGTGGGCAGTGGTGGAAATAAGTACTCGAGTATTACAGTACTTTAACTACATCAAGCTCATAATGCTCATGTACTTTGACTGCAGTAATTCAACTTCATTAAGCTCATTATATTTATGTATTTTACAGCAATACATTATCTAGACCAAGCTGATACTTGTGTATCACATGCAGGCCTTTTACATATACGTTATAGTGTATTTTACACAGTTTTTACTTAAACTTGCAGTGTTTATGTACTTTTATTGCAGTAATTTAGTTACACCAAGCTCATTATATTTATGTATTTTTACAGCAATACTTTATTTACAAGCTCATAATACTTGTGTACTTTTAATTAGAATTTTTAATGCAGGAATTTCACTAGTAATGGTGTATTTTACACAGTTTTTACTCAAACCTGCAATGCTTATGTACTTTTACTGCAGTAAATTCACTACCTCAAGCCCATAATAGTTATGTACTTTTATGCCAATACTTTATCTATTAGCTCCTAATACTTGTGTATATTTGATTCAAATTTTTCATGCAGGACTTTTACTTGTGATGGTGTATTTTACACAGTGTTCACTTGAACATGCAGTGCTTCTGTACTTTTACTGCAGTAATTCAACTACATTAAGCTCATTATATTTACGTATTTTTACAGAAATACTTTATCTACAAGTTCCTAATAATTGTGTACTTTTAATTAGGATTTTTCATGCAGGAATTTTACTAGTAATGGTGTATTTCACACAGTTTGCCTAAACCTGCAGTGACTATATACTTTTACTGCAGTAATTAAACTTCATCAAGCTCATTATCATTACATATTTTTACAGCAATACTTTCTCTACATCAAGCTCCTAATACTTGTATACTTTTGATTAGAAGTTTTATTGCAGGACGTTTACTTGTAATAGTGTATTTTACACAGTTTTCACTTAAAGCTGCAGTGTGTGATTTCTGGCTCCATCTGGTGGTGGCGAGATGCAATTGCGCACACACTGAATTTTTTTTAACTAAATATTTTGAGTGTTTGCATCTTTAAATGGTGGTATAAACTCTTTTGTTGTATAAACCCTGCGAAACGCCTCCTTTCATCAGCAGGAGGTGATCCAGAGGAGCCGTGAGATTAAATTATTTCATCCACGTTCCGACTGCCCAAACTCGCCGGAGGGAGACGGGTTTAATCATCACCGTGTGAACTTCTTTAGCGAGTGCTCGGATGAATCGGGTTTTGATTTATATTTAAAGCTGCCACACCACCGCTTTGAAGCCTCCTGCTTGTCGGCTTTAAATTAATTCACGCGTCCTTCGGGGACGTAATGAAACCAGACTTCACTCTTGTATCATTGACGACTGCCCCGGCGTCGTGACCTTGTTTATATTCTTTGTACCTTTCTGCATTGCGTGTTCACCTCTCTGCTAACAACATGACGGGGGAATTGCCCGGAGCCGTTCTCTCCTCGTCTCTCGCCTGGACGTACCCGTCCCGCTATTGATTAAGATCTGGATCCGGTGTAATAGAGCGACAGATGGAGGGTGGGAGTGAGTCCCCACAGAGCCGCCTGTGTTTTTTAATAATCGCTCTCTTCTCTCCTTCCCACCTGGTTGTGCCGAGCCTATTTATAGGCAGAGCGGCACACATGCACTGCTGTTCGCAACGTGGCCGTGAGGCGATAGCGCCGGGCCGTTTCCTCCGTGGAACGCCGTGTTTGCATATGCAGGACGAGGCATGCTAGATATGCAGTAAAACAACAGTACTTATGCAAGTTCTGTGATCTTTAGAATTTACTAGGGCAGCAAAACCAACCTGATCAGTTTATTATTGCCCAGCCCTGCATTAAGTGCATTTATTATATGGTGCTGATCCTTAATGATTAAATGTATTAATTAGATTTGAAAGTCTCATTTAAATCCTCATACTATTTATTCATTTCTAGGGAATAAACATTAATTTATTTTACATTATAAAATTAAATTCTGTCAAAGCTTTATGGTGACTTCAACTATCCATAAACCAATCAATTAAGTTCCGTATGTCACATGTAATTATGTAATGGTTAATTTCTTATGAATTGCCAAGTGTCTGCTTTTGAAAAGAAATTCCATGTCATTATTAGTAATGTAATATTTAAAGGTGCAGTACGTAGTTTCTGGTGGTATCTAGTGGTGAAGTTGCATAATGCAACTAAAAGTCATAAAAACACAATGATTCTTATGTTGATAGAATTAAATACCAATTAACACATTTGTGTATTTTATATTCCATTTCTGCCTAGCGTATTCATTAGATTTGTATGTGTCATTTAAAATCTTCTTATATTATTTCATTATTTCTAGGAAATACGGTCTGCTGTTTAAAAAAGTTAATTTTCCATTTCATAACTTAATTGCTAAAAAGCTTTATTCTGATTTCATTTATCCATAAACCAATCAAAAAAGTTCCATATGTCATATGTTTTTATGTAATGGTTAATTTCTTATTAATCGCCAAAGTGTCTCCTTTTGAAAAGAAATGCCATGTTATGAGTATTTAAAGGTGCAGTACGTAGTTTCTGGCGGTATCTAGTGGTGAAGTTGCATAGTACAATTAACGTAGTGTAGGAGATTAATTAAATACCAATTAACACATTTGTGTATTTTATATTCCATTTCTAGTGTATTAATTAGATTTAAAATCTTCTTATATTATTTATTTATTTCTAGGAAATACTGTCTGCTGTTAAAAAAAAGTTAATTTTACATTTCATAACTAAATTACTAAAAAGCTTTATGGTGATTTCAATTATCCATAAACTAATCAATTACGTTCTATATGTCACGTGTAATTGTTCAATTCATTTGAATTCTAATTTATTTGTAAAGCCCAGAATTATAAATCACAGATTTGCCCCCAATGGGTTTTACAGTTTGTACAAAAGCAACACAACATCCCCTGTTTTAGATGCTCACATCGTACAAGGTAAAACTCTAATTACTGTAATTTCCGGACTATGGAGCGCACCTGTATATAAGCCGCATGTGCCCACATTAAAACATGTAAACATATTTACAGAGAAAGACGGTACACAGAGAGAGTTTTCAAAGTTTTAATAATATAACTTAAAAATAATAATAATATAACTTTCTTCCCAAACGGTGCCTGTGACAGGGCAGTAAAACGGTAGCAACATGGTAGCAACACGCTAGCAACACAGTACAACAGGTCTGGTAAAACAGGTCTGGTAAAGAACATACTGGTAAAAATCACAGTAAGCGTCTTCATCTTCCTCAGTGTGGGAATGAAACGGTGTCATATAGACGTTGTCACACACTCCCTCAGCCTCTCTCTCATCCTGAGACAAAGTTTACGTGCAGCAGCTGTTTCCTTCTTTATCAGACAGCTCGATTGTTGTTAGCTTGAAAGCTGCGTCATATGCCTTTCTTTTTGCATTATCCATGATGAGGGTATGTTCACGCTGATTTAATTTATGCACAGGACAAGAAGTTGCAGTCTTCCTCGACGCATATATTCCACCGGTCTTAATCGTACCTTTTCTACTCGAGCGCCCCTGGTGGCCGTTAGAAAAATTACATAAATTGGCCGCATCACTGAATAAGCCGCAGGGCTGAAAGTTTGGGAAAAAAGTAGCGGCTTATAGTCCAGAATTTACGGTAATGATTAATGAACTAATTATTCTACACTTACACACAATTAGTTTTTTAACCCTATTATTTTTTACTTTTTTTTTATAATGATTTTATTTTTCTTACTTGTTTGCATCATTTATTTAGGTAAAATTCAATCAATCCCTCCTCTATAATTGTATTGTGTCAATGCATTAAACCTAAACTGAACCACGTGAACAGCAGTGATGTTCCTGTCTCCTTCACATGGAGGCTCTGAACCATCAGCCTCCACATGTCATATTATAGATTTAGGTGTCGCCGCAGCTTCTGTTTTATCAGTGTGTCCTTGAGCTGGGAGTGTTTTCATCTCTCTGAGCTCTGCTCACTGTCAATCACACACACACACACACACACAGAGGGGGGAAGAAAGGGAAGTTGCTGTCAGGAAACAATCGCTCAGAATGATCCGTTCACTCTTCATTCTAATCATATACCAGTGGTTCACTGAGGGTTGATTATGCAGCGTTTTATCTGGTCTGCAGGAGCTCTGTATAATACCAGGCTCCTGCTGCGACATCTGCTGCACTGCTCTGATACTCCTCTCAAGGCGAGCTTGATGCTATGGTGTGTGTGTGTGCATGTGTGTGTGATTTCTAATATATATATGTGTTTGTGTGTGTGTGTGTGTGGGGGGGGGGGGGGTGATATACTGGCATAGAAACTATTTGTGTTTCAACAACTGAATATTTGTGCGTCTCGCTGCGGATCTGCACGCTCGGCTGATTAAGCCGTTCACGTGGAAGCTTTGATCTGGCTGGATTTTAATGCGACGGAAACATATCACAACACACACACACACACACACACACACACACACACACACACACACACACACACACAAACAAAAACAAACACACCGTTTGTCATGTTGCCAGATCCTTAGCTGCCTTTTTTTTCCCTGGGTCACATAAAGGCTTTAACAGACTCATGGATAAGTATGTTGAAGCTTAATTTATATTTAGTTTGAACCATTAAGGGTTAAAGGTCTTTTAATTGAAAATCAATTTCCAGTTGACACCAATAGGCTGATGCTGTGCAAACTGACGTGAGAAGCAAACAAATAAACAAATAACACACAATAATTTTGGGAAAACTTGGTTCATTTGCACATTTGTTCGATAATTATCAAATTCTGGCTGTTTTAGGATGCATTTCCTTATTTATTTATGTAAAACAAATGAGTGACATTTATTTATATAAATGTAATTTAACAAAGATATTTTAACAACATTGAAAAAAGTATATATACTAAACATGTTTGTAGTAAATATAAATTAACGTAATTGTTTGCCTTCTTACAAGTATAAAATAGATTAAGTTCTTCTTCCAGCCTCTGATAATGTTTAATATACAGTACATTCATAACTCACAGTATTTAAACCTCTTAAACAGTATATTTTTATTACTTCTGCTTCTCCTTTCATTCCAGGTTTCAGCTGATTGAAGATCTGTCCTACGAAGACGTGAAGAAATGTTACCGCGGCTCGGTGAGTTTTCCCTTCTGATTCGCTGTAGTGTCGGATTCTCGACTTGTGAAGCAGGAGACGGAACAAACCACTACAAACAAACCGCTATAGCTACAAAAACATCCTTATTACCAGATTTCATGTGATTATACAGAACTCTTGCTTAATCTACCTTTGTTTCTATGGGTCCTTTTTGACTGACTGATTAGTAATTAGTATTTAAAGGTGCAGTGCGTCGTTTCTGGCGGTCTCTAGTGGTGAAATTTAGGATTACAATAACTGAGTGTAGGAGAAGCAACAGTGGCCGTGAGAATCATGAAACTCAACAGCTCAGTATTATGCCATAAAAAACACAATAATTTCTATGTTGATTAGATTAAATACCAATTAAAACACATTTATGTGTTTTATATTCCATTTCTAACAAAGTGTGTTATGCTATGCTGCTAAATGCCGCTGAATCTCACACACTGCACCTTTAAATGATGTGGTTAACCCTCTATTGCATAAAAATATTACTTTAACATGGTAAAAAAAAATAGTTTGAATGTTTTTCTTACCTTAAATGATTTTTTATGCTATGCTAGGTTTTATGAATTTAGAATTTTATATATTTGCCTATTGATGCTATATGGCAGCAAATCTATTTTTGGAAATATATGTATATATATATATATATATATATATATATATATATATATATATATATATATATATATATATATATATATCAAACATTGAATTAAATATAAAAATATTAATGATAAAGTTTACCCCAGATAGTGAGTTTAAAGGGACTGGTCATGTGACCTCATAAATTATATGTCCTTCCAAAATAAAAGCCTCCTTAGATTTGATATCACACCTTTTCTAGAAAAATGAAGATATAATAACTGATGCCATATGGAAACACTATGCAACAGAGGGTTGTCAAACAACACAAGTAAAGCCCCTGAAAATGTAATTTTAGGTATTTTATTATAAAATGTTCCATTAATAAATTGAAAAGCATCACACAAAGCAAAAGAACTGAAGTAACCTCGGGTATCGCGCCATCAGCCCCATCGGGGCAGTGTGAATGTGGTTTGGTGACGTTTTCAGGGCCTTTAATAAAAAATAAAAAATCCCCGGCTGCTGCAGTCCATCCTAGTGTTTTCCTCCTATTTTGCATCAACCCCCCCTGTAGCATCCTAACCTACTGTAAGCAGCATGGTCCCGGGGACAGTAGCCGCTCTCTCTGGTTAGCTATTAATAGAAAGACAAAAAAAAAAGAAAAACAGGAGCAGCAGAGAAACAGCAAACTGAGCAGAGTCGGGTGAAAAGACAGATAGAGGAGATACAGGGGAAGGAGAAGACAGTCCGGCAGCACGGAGATATCTCGAGCTGTGAGGGATGGAGCAGCGGCATGAATGGATGAATGACGCCGTGTGTGTTCAGGGAGGGAGAATGTAGGGTTTTTATTTCCTCCGCTGCAGACGGGAGCAGAAACCGACTGATAAAGGCGAGCGGAACAGTGTCCACGCGTGCACGGCTGTGTTGTCTTCTTCGCTCAGGATGACGAAGGGCAGGGTGTGTGTGTTTTGTGGATTTGTGTAGAGGAGGAGGAAGGAGGAGGAGGAGGAGGAGGAGGGTGACAGCTGGGTGCTGCAAAGTGTAGAGTCACCAGAGGTGTGTTTGAGACGGAGAAAGAGAAGCTTTTAGTTTCTGCTGCTGCTGCTGCTGTCATTCTGTAGTAGTAGAGTAGTGGTGTTGTTGTAGGAGGTGTATGCATTACCCTAGAGCGTGTATGCGCGCATGTGTGTGTGTGTGTGTGCGTGTGTAGACCAGAGTTAGTTGCACAGACCCAGTCCTGTAACTGACCGGCGACAGGCGAACAGTGTGTGTCTTGCAGCAGCCTGCTCCAGGCCTTGGATGTGCGCGAGTGTGTGTGTGTGTACGGCGCCAACGTGCTGAGCCTGGTGCAGAGCTCGCGGCGTCCTCTGAGGGAGCGGGTGGTGTCGGCGGTGAGCGGAGCCGGGGTGGCCGGCGGCGGTGGTGGTGGCGGCGGAGGTGGAGGTGGAGGCGGCGGCGCCGTGCAGGCAGGTCGGTCCGCCAAGGAGATGCTCATGACTCTGCCCTGTCCCTCTGCACAGACTGTCAGCAAGTACAACTCGCAGTACCACAAACTCTTCCAGTGCGTGCCCAAGGATGAGATCCTCATGAAAGGTAAAAAAATACAAGAAAAACTAACTTTTAGAGTGTTCGCTCCAGTGCTGCATCCTTACATCGGCTTCTTCTGCATTTCATGATTTTTATTGCACTGAACAAAACGTACATCACTTTTTGTTTTTGCTCCCAAAGCATTTTCTGCATATACCACAAATACAAATGGGGTGAAGTGTGGAATCAAGATGCTGAAGAATATGAGCAAAAAAAACCCTAAAGTGATGCTTTAGTATTTTTGTTCAGTGTGTTTGTCTGTGATGTGTCAGGCTGCAAAAAATGAAGTGAAAATATGTTTCACTTCCTTTCTTGTAGTTATAAAATAAATAATCATGCCAAAAAGGTTTTTTTCTTTATATTTTCTATTTTATTTTTTTCAAATCAAGACTGAAAGATATTCGATAAAAAGACAAGAATAATTGAGAAAAAATCTGGAAAAAACGTGAAAATATCTTGTTTTTGGTACAGAGTAGAAATATTTAATTCCATTGGCAGTAATCATGCTGAAATAGCTTTTTTTTTAATATATATATATATTTATTTATTTATTTTTTTTAACAAAATTAAAACATTTTAGATAAAAGGACAAGAATAATTGAGGAAAAATCAAGAAAAAAACAAAAATGCAAGTGAAAATACCTGATTTTTAAAGTACAGATTATAATTATCTTCCATTGGCAGTAATCTTGCTAAAATAGCTTTTTTTTCCTTATATTTTCTATTTTTTTTTAAAACAAGATTGAAAAATATTAAATAAGACAATTGATTCATTGAGAGAAAAATTTGAAAAAAAAACTTGAAATAAGCAAAATGACCTATCAATGGAATGACAAAATTTTAGGTAATTCTACTCAATGTTGGTACCAAATTGCACCAAAACTGTATTTTCAACTCATTTCATTTTTTATAATGTGTAATTATATTATTAAATTAAATGTGTTTATTGATCTGTGTTGCTTTTCTTGCATGACACAACTAAATTTAACTTGCGTATGAGGATGATATTGGTCTTTTATTAATAGGCAGGTATTCATGTGATCCAACTGAGACACGTATGATTTTCTGTCAAATGTGCACTGAAATTTTATTTCCTTTGCACATGTTGTTACTTATTTTGTTTGTGAACATGGCTTTGGAAAAAACTAACAAGCCGATTTCCATGAAAATTGGTAGTAGAGTGTAGAATTGCCTAAAGAGGAGTTTGTCTCAGACATAATTTTGACACAATGTACATTCAGGTTTCCACATTTCTTATCAAAAATCTTCAATTTATTCTAATCCACATGAATAATTTATACATCAGATATTACACCATGTTGTCCTTTCTCCATTAATGTTATTTCCATTAGAATACGATTCATGTTTTTGGTGTAACGCTGCAGAAAGTGCTGACTAATTGTCCCATTGACTTCCATGTTGACTCACAAACAGAGATTAAGCTGATTCATAATTAATCACAGTTTTCATCCATCGTGTTAAACGTCATCCTCACCAGTAAAGTCCTGGGATACTCATAGTGAAACTAGTTTTTTGTACTTCATTTCAACAGAAACAATTTCCCTGCATGCATCTATAGCAGAAATGAATCCTGGATGCACTCTGATTATGAACTGCTAAAACTAAAGGTTCACTGTTATTGTTTTTAATAATGTTCTTTCTGTTCAGTTGGTATTTGTCGTTCGGCAGCGTAATAAAACAGGTGTTTCTCTTCTGTTCTCAGTGTACTCATGTGCTCTTCTCAGAGATATTCTGCTTCAAGGCCGACTGTACATTTCCAGAAACTGGCTGTGTTTCTATGCCAACCTGTTCGGCAAGGACATCAAGGTAGGACTGACTCAGTGAACCTGAAATTACAACGAACTCACGACTCATGTCCCTGAATCTGTTCAACATATTGTTGACTTATGTACTTTAACTATCACAAATGTTTGCAATAATTTGCTAAATCTTAAGAAAAAATCTTAATCTCAATTTTTGGCAATTTGTCAGAAAAAGTTGAATTTTGTTTTTTTTGTCATTTAAAAGTCCATTTGTACCATTTTTTTTTTTTTTACAAAAATCACTTTTTTTCTACTATTTTGTGAAATTAAAATAGTCAATTTTATACATTTAAACCATCTATCATATAAAATTTGTTGATAGCATGTTTTTAATTGTTTTAAAACCATTTTAAGACTTTTGAAGTATCTGGTACCAAGTTTTTAGGGTTAAAATACAGAAATTTTTGACATTATCCCAATTATTTTATCATCAGCTGAAGGATGAACAAACAGCTGCACAACAAAATAAAGTATATTTAATTAAAAAACCCAATTTATTTACTTTCCTGCACTTTTAAAAAAAACTATTTCATTATTCTTGTAATATTATTTAACTGTGTTTTCTTTGATTCTTCATCCACCACTTTCTTTTATTAAAGAATATGGGAAAAATGTTTACTCTGATTTTTACAAAATTAACACAAAAATGATTTTGTGCAAATATGATTTAATTGAATTAAACCGAACGAGACAGTTAACAGAGCTCATGGATCAAATTCTTATCAAACATTTAAAAGCTGAAAGAGGAACTTTTTTATATTATAATATACTATTTACTGATTCTGTAATGTTTCAATGAAAAATCCTATTTAAGTAAGATGAGAAAGTCAAAAAAACTTCCTAAAATACAGTTTTAAGAATCATTCATCAGGTCTCTATAAATATACATTTTGTGTTCATGTTGGTTTCTTGTCATTTAAAGGTAATAAATTTGAAGGATTTATTTTTTACAAAAAATCAAGATTTTTGTGCTATTTTCTCAAATAAAAATAATACATTTTATATATTTAAACCATCTATAATATAAAATGTGTTGATAACATGTGTTTTTTTAATTTTTTAAATAACATTTAATAATAAATAACATTTTAAGTTTTTAGGGGTTAAAATACAGAAATTTTTGACATTATCCCAATTACATTCTAATCAGCTGAAGGATGAACAAACAGCTGAACAACTTAAAAAATAAAGTATATTTAATTAAACAACCCAATTTATTTTTAGCAGCTACAAATATGATTTAATTGAATTAAACAGATCAGGACAGTTAACAAAGATATTGGATCAAATTCTTATCAAACATTTAACAGCAACGAAAAAGATGATTTTTAGAATATTTAATCCATTTAGAATATAAAACTAGTTTTGTTAAACCTTTTTAAGAGAGTTAAACTATCTGGCACGATTTTGTCGTGTTATAGTGACAGTTTTGTCCTTGTAATATCATTGCATTCATCATGTGGGTTTCTTGTCCTTTAGAAGTCCATTTGCATCACTTGTTTTTCATACAATAATCACGATTCTGTGCAATTTTTGACACAAAATGTGAAATGGTGTAACCGACAAAGAATGCTAAATATTAAATATTGTTGACAGTCATCATCTTGCCCAAAGCCCATTTTAACCAATTTAATAATTTCATTTTTCCACCTTTATTTGTGCATAGAATTTAAGATGACCTTTAGCCCAATTAGCTAACGCTAGCATAATCAATGCAGCAAGCTGAGCTAATGTTAGCATTAGCTGGGCTAGCAGCAAGCACTGAAGGCAGAGAAAACAAAACATACACAAAAAGTTCAAAACATATATGAAAACATAAAAATTTATGATAAAAACATGTTTATAAAGTTCCTGTGTGTTGTTTTGCACTTTAATGTATTGTACGCTTCAGGGACTTTAAGGCTGTTTGGGTTTTGTTTTGTGTCAAAAAAATGCGTAATATTATGATTTTTGTCAAAACAATTGGTACAAACCAACATGAACACAAAATGTACATTTATAGAAACCTGATGAATGATTATTAAAACTTAATTTTATTTAGTTTTTTGACTTTGTCAAACATGATTCGTCACTGACTTCTAATGTTTTACTGGTTTTAGTCGGTGGTTCTGTTTATATTGGAGAAAGACAATGAACACTGATTGAATCCTAACCAGGAGAAGACAACAACTCCCATGATTCCACACTACTTTGTGACATCATCAGCTCTTTGACGCGTAGCAGCAGAGAATTCCATGTTTCGCGTCTCTTCTCCTGTAAAACAAACCTGCTGAACCTTCAGCACTGATGTGATTTTCTCCTCGATGTTCTCCGTGTGTGTTTCCTTCGTTCGTTAAACCGAACCCTGCGTCTGAGTGACAATAAGCTTCTTATCGCTGCTGCATTCCTCACATTCTGGACCTGGAAACAGAAACGAGGGACTTTTCCTGAGTGTGTTTCACATCCTCTCTGTGGAACGCTGCGGAATGTCCTTTTTATTTAAATCACCAACATTTGGCATCATGGATATTCATGTGGTGCCATTTTTCAAGATGTTTTTTTCGAAGAATTTTCTTCAACTATTCGATGAAAACCACAAAATTGTGATTTAAAAATAAAATATATATGGGACAATGCCAAAAACTGTCATGTGGTGTAACCTTTCTATTAACTAATTTTCTATTCTAGGTGAAAAATTGATCAATCCTTTATGGTTACAGCACACAAAATAATGCTTTTTGTAAAAACAAATGGTACAAATGGACTTTTAAATGACAAGAAACCAACATGAACACATAATGTACATTTATAGACCTGATGAATGATTATTAAAACTGTATTTTAAGAAGTTTTTGACTTTCTCATCTTGTCAAATGTGATTTGTTACTGATCCTTATATATTTTTTTATTTAGTACAAGCAATTAATACATCAAACACACTTAATTACGATAGTGACTAATATGTGGCCAGACGACAAATGTCATCTAACAAAAACTAGTTATTCTGACTTAAAGACTTAATATTTTGAGAAACATCTATTAATTAGTCAGTGACAAATTATATTTGACAAGATGAGAAAGTTTAAAATACAGTTTTAAGCAGCATTCATCAGGTCTCTCTAAATGTACATTTTGTGTAAAAGTCCCTTTGTACAATTTATTTTTACAAAAATCATGATTTTGTGTCACGTGTGTCCAAAAAAGAATGATAACTTTTATATGTTTAATCGACCTAGAATTTAAAACTAATTAATAGCATGTGTGTTTTTTTTAACATAAACTACATGGTTTTGTTTTTATGTTTTATGTTTTTAGGTTTACACCACAAATCTTTTTTTAGACCTTTGACATGATTTTTAACAGTAAATGTCAAACGTTATAATTGTGTCAGTGATAAATCATGTGAAACAGAAGTTTGAAGATCTTTTATGAAATATTTCCCAGTAAAACTGATTATTTAAGGTTTTTAAACGGTTAATATAAATAACTAAAATATAATTGAACTGAAATTAATTGATCGAGTGGTGAAAGTGAACAGAGTTAATTGATCAAATTCTGAAACAAGCTGCTTGGAACCACTTATCTAACATATAAAAGCTGCAAAAGGGACCTTTTTTATATATATTATAATATAGTATTTACTGTTTTTGTTATTTTTGAGAAAGTCAAAAACTTTTAAAAATACAGTTTTAAGCAGCATTCATCAGGTCTCTAAAAATGTACATTTTTTTGGTTAATTTTGGTTTATTGTCATTTAAAAGAATAATAAATGTAATCTATTTAATCCACTTAGTATATAAAACTAGTAGATAACGTGTTTTTTATGTTTTAGAACCTTTTTAATAGAGTTAAACTATCTGGTATCAAGTTTTTAGAATTACACCACATGACATTTTTGCCATTGACTTTAATATCGTAGCATTTGCTTTAGAATATAATTCATCACTCGCTATGTAAAATATTTATTTATATTTTGTCTTTGTATTTGGTTTACCCACATTTCCTCACATCATGGTTTTACCCTCTTTAAACTCCTGTTTCGTGTGTTTTCAGGTGGCGATCCCTGTGGTTTCCGTGCGACTGGTGAAAAAGCACAAAACGGCCGGTCTGGTCCCCAACGGCCTGGCCATCACCACGGACACGGGCCAGAAGGTAGGACGCCGCGTCCGTCCAGCGTGGATTAAAGCGCCGCTAGCGATAGAAGCAGGAGGGAAGTTTCCATCGTTACAGCGACGTCCCTTTAACATCAGCACGGTTTTTAATCCGTGATGCTGCTGCATACTTCACTTTACTACATTTGTGTGAAGCTTTAAATTACTTTAACAGATAATAAAACCAGTGGTTTCAACCTCATAACTCATAATATTTAGGCACATTTAAGTTTCCATCATTACAGCAACGTCTCTTTTTCTAACATCAGCACCTTTTCACATTAAGGTTTTTAATCTGCAAAAATAAAATGCAATGCAAAAATGCAATTAAAAGCAGTTGAATGCAACTAAAGTGCATTTACTCAAGTAATGTACTTAAATTCATACTTTAATCGCTTTAGTTACTTTACCAGATAATAAAACCAGTTATTTCAACCTGACTCATAATATTTAAGCACATTTGCTGCAGTAGTTTATCTACATTTATATCAATTTATCTGATTATACTTGTGTACTCAATTATTATTTATTTATAAAAAAATTTAGCCCAAAGTGGTAGTTTCCATTTTTAGTTTCTGGCCAATACTTCCAAATCAGTCTGAGCTCATGAATAAATATTTAAGCACATTTTCTGCAATAATACATTGATCTTTTTTTTACTTTACATGTTTATTTAATTATTTCTCTTTATGACAAATTTAGCCAAAAGTGGTATTTTTTCATTCCCAGTTTCTGGACAGTTGTAAAGTTATATTTGACAACAGTAAAATCAGTCCAAGCTCATAAATAAATAAATAAAGATATTTATCCAGGTCAGAGGATATTTGTATAATATGTCATTGTTCTGTCATTCATAAATTTTCCTGAAAGTACAAAAAAAGTGATTAGAAAAATCCTCTTTGTGCATCAGAAGTTTTGCATCCTTTACTCTACTTAATGTGCTTAAATTAATACTTTACTTGAGTATTTTCATGTGATGCTGCTGCATACTTCACTTTACTACATTTGTGTGAAGCTTTAAGTTACTTTACCAGATAATAAAACCAGTGGTTTCAACCTGACTCATAATATTTAAGCACATTTGCTGCAGTACTTTATCTACATTGATCTCAATTAATCAGATTTTACTTGTGTACTCAATTATTATTTATTTATAAAAAAAATTTAGCCCAAAGTGGTAGTTTCCATTTTTAGTTTCTGGCCAATACTTCCAAATCAGTCTGAGCTCATGAATGAATATTTAAGCTAATTTTCTGCAATAATACATTGATCTTTATTTTACTTTACATGTTTTTTTAATTATTTCTCTTTATGACAAATTTAGCCAAAAGTGGTAGTTTCCATTCTCAGTTTCTGGACAGTTGTAAAGTTATATTTGACAACAGTAAAATCAGTCCAAGCTCATAAATAAATAAATAAAGATATTTATCCGGGTCAGAGGATATTTGTATAATATGTCACTGTCCTGTCATTCATAAATTTTCCTGAAAGTACAAAAAAAAGTGATTAGAAAAATCCTCTTTGTGCATCAGATTAGAAGTTTTGAATCCCTTACTGTACTTAATGTACTTAAATGAGTACTTTACTTGAGTATTTTCATGTGATGCTGCTGCATACTTCACTTTACTATATTTTAGTAAATCCTACAATTACTACATTTGTGCGAAGCTTTAGTTACTTTAAGAGATAATAAAACCATTTGGTTTGAACCTGACTCATAATATTAAAGCACGTTTGCTGTAGTACTTTAACTCCATTGATCCTAATTTATTTTATTTTATTTGTATGTTTAGTTATTTTTTTTCATGACAAATTTAGCCAAAAAAGGTAGTTTCCATTCTCAGTTTCTGGCCTTTTGTAAAGTTCAGTCCAAGCTCATAAATAAATAAATGATATTAAAAAAAAGAAATTTATCCAGGTCAGAGGGATATTTGTATAATAAAAACATATATATAAAGTGGTTAGAAATATCCTCTTTGTGCACCAGATTAAAGCTGTTGAATCAAATGTTACGTAACCAGACGATTTCTTTCCCGACAATGATCAACATTAAAAAACTACTACTGGGTAACACATCAAATTAATATGTTTTAGGAATAAAATGTGAGCTGCTGAGGAACCAAAAAATAATCCGATGTGTCCTGCACACCAGGAATGTTGTACTGAACCGTTGTTAGGTGAAGAGGATGCAGATGAATTATTTTTTTCCTGCAGCTTCAGCTGCTGCAAACAGATTTACTGATCTGCAGCAGCAGCTTCTCGTACAGACGCTGTCACTGTGCGTCGTGTTCTTCAGAAATCGATGCAGACTCAGAATACTGGAACCACGTTAAGCTTTATATTCCTGTGAGCACATTTATAAACCAGCGACGTGCTGGATGAAGAATCAAATAAAACTCAGTTACATAATAATACGAAAATACGGAAATAATAAAGTGCAATAAAGTAAATAACTAGGGTTGTTTGATTAAATATACTTTATTTTTTTAAGTTGTGCAGCTGTTTGTTCATCCTTCAGCTGATTAGAATGTAATTGGGATAATGTCAAAAATTTCTGTATTTAACCCTAAAAACTTAAAATGGCTTCAAAAAATTTAAAACACGTGCTATCAACAAATTTTATATTATAGATGGTTTAAATAAATAGAATGTACTATTTTCCTTTGACAAAATACCACAAAAATCAAGATTTTTGTAAAAAATAAATGGTACAAATGGACTTTTAAATGACAAAAAAACAACCAATTACGAAATTGAAACACAATTTCTGTATTTTAACCCTAAAAACTTACTAGATACTTCAACCATCTTAAAATGGCTTTAAAACAATTAAAAACACATGCTATCAAATAATTGTATGTTATAAATGGTTTAAATATATAACATTGACTATTTTAACTTAATAGCACAACAAATCTTGATTTTTGTAAAAAATAAATGGTACAAATGGACTTTTAAATGACAAGAAACCAACATGAACACAAAACGTACATTTATAGGCCTGATGAATGATTCTTAAAACTGATTTGTCACTGACCCAATTACAGAAACAGGAAATAGTATATTATAATATAAAAAAGGTTCCTGTTGCAGCAGTTAAATCTTTGATAGGTAGTTACGAGCAGCTTGTTTCAGAATTTAATCCATTAACTCTGTTAACTTTCATGATCTGTTTAATTCAATTCAATGAAAAACCTTAAATATTTAGTTTCACTGGGAAATGATTCATAAAACTTCTGTTCCACAGGAACTTTTAGGTTTCTGTGATGCTCTCTGAAGCACGAAATCCCCTTTTTCTTAATTTTGTTAATATCTGAGTGAATCTTCTCCACATTCGTTATAAAATCTTCTCTGAGTGTTTCTGTTCTCCACATCAGCCTCTCCTTTATCTCCTCAGTATGTGTTTGTGTCTCTGCTATCGAGAGACAGCGTCTATGACGTCCTCCGCAGGATCTGCACACACCTACAGGTCAGAGGTCACGACCACACACACACACACACACACACACACACACACACACACACACACACACACACACACACACACGTGTCCGCTAAAGAGACGATTTCCTTTCTATTCTTAGGTGAACGGGAAGAGCCTGAGCCTGAAGCAGCTGATGGAGGAGCCCACGCTGCTGCTGGTCAGTGACAACACGTCGTTTATGGAGATTAAACATCCAGAAGTCGCAGAGAAAAACACGTTAACTCTCGTTTAGTTGTGTTTCGCTTTAGCTTTAAACCTTCTGAAACCCACATAGACAAAAAAACACCTGGACACAAATTATTATTAAACATATGAATTGCAATTTGCAAATTAAAGTAACCATCATGTGTTAAATTCGCATGAGAATGTTAGATTTCTTTTAGATTTTGATGAAAAACTCCATAATCATAATGTAAAAAGTTGTGTTTTGGAGCTTCATTTGAAGTTTTCCTCACACATTATAGGTATAGGTACATACACTCACTGGCCACTTTATTAGCTACACCATGCTAGTAACGGGTTGGACCCCCTTTTACCTTCAGAACTGCCTCAATTCTTTGTGGCATAGATTCAACAAGGTGCTGGAAGCATTCCTAAGAGAGTTTGGTCCATATTGACATGATGGCATCACACAGTTGGTGCAGATTAGTCGGCTGCACATCCATGACGTGAATCTCCCGTTCCACCACATCCCATAATGCTCTATTGGATTGAGATCTGGTGACTGTGGAGGCCATTTGAGTACAGTGAACTCATTGTCATGTTCAAGAAACCAGTCTGAGATGATTCCAGCTTTCTGACATGGTGCATTATCCTGCTGAAAGTAGCCATCAGAAGTTGGGTACATTGTGGTCATAAAGGGATGGACATGGTCAGCAACAATACTCAGGTAGGCTGTGGCATTGCAACGATGCTCAATTGGTACCAAGGGGCCCAAAGAGTGCCAAGAAGATATTCCCCACACCATTACACCACCACCACCAGCCTGAACCGTTGATACAAGGCAGGATGGATCCATGCTTTCATGTTGTTGACACCAAATTCTGACCCTACCATCCGAATGTCGCAGCAGAAATCGAGACTCATCAGACCAGGCAATGTTTTTCCAATCTTCTATTGTCCAATTTTTGACGAGCTTGTGCAAATTGTAGCCTCAGTTTCCTGTTCTTAGCTGAAAGGAGTGGCACCCAGCATGGTCTTCTGCTGCTGTAGCCCATCTGCCTCAAAGTCGGACGTACTGTGCGTTCAGAGATGCTCTTCTGCCTACCTTGGTTGTAACAGGTGGTTATTTGAGTCACTGTTGCCTTTCTATCAGCTAGAACCAGTCTGGCCATTCTCCTCTGACCTCTGGCATCAACAAGGCATTTCCACCCACAGAACTGCCGCTCACTGGATATTTTTTCTTTTTCGGACCATTCTCTGTAAACCCTAGAGATGGTTGTGCGTGAAAATCCCAGTAGATCAGCAGTTTCTGAAATACTCAGACCACCAACAACCATGCCACGTTCAAAGTCACTCAAATCACCTTTCTTCCCCAAACTGATGCTCGGTTTGAACTGCAGGAGATTGTCTGGACCATGTCTACATGCCTAAATGCACTGAGTTGCTGTCATGTGAGTGGCTGATTAGAAATTAAGTGATAACGAGCAGTTGGACAGGTGTACCTAATAAAGTGGCCGGTGAGTGTATATAGGTCTATTTTCATATTTGGATTCAATTATTTTCTATTTGTCATCATCTAAGCTGGTAGAAAGGACCTTCATATGTATAAAAAAAACTGTAGTTCTTAATTATTATATTATTGTACTATTATTTCAGAAGGCTCAAGTTGAAAAGCTGAAAATCTCATGATTTAGAAAATAATTAAAGCATTTTTTTGCTATCGAAACCGCTCAAAAGTAGTTTCATTTTATTTCTAGCATCAGGCGTAACTCTCGTTTGTGGGGGGTCAAAGGTCATGAAGGCCTTTGCTGCTGATCTGGAGCTGACTCACCTCCTCACGGACACGCTCGATATTTCCTGAGTTGATGCTGCAGCGTCGTGATGAATTATCACAGAGTCACCTTGTGTGTGTGTGCGTGTGTGTGTGTGTGTGTGCGTTTGTATTAAGAATTAATTAAGCTGTGTGGACATGTTTGACCTTCATCAAGCTCAAGTATTCATAGGGGAAAAAAAGGATGTTTGTTCATGTTGCCTGAACAAGGTTATATAAAGTTTATTTGAAGTATTTAAATGGCTTCTTTATATTAAATAGGATTCCATTCCATTAAATGGAGTATTAATAATGTCATGACAGCTTTGACATTGTCCCATTTAAGACAAACATTCATTGATAGAGACGGAAAAAAACTTTATTAGAAGAAGCTTGGTTGTGAGGATAAAATGAATAAAATAGTTAATTAATAAGAAGTGAGGTTAATGGTAAGGAGATGTCATTGGATTCAGGTTTTATGAGCCAAATAAATGCCAAAAATGTCATGTGGTGTTATATCAGATAGTTTACCTCTGAAAAACACATGATATCAACTAGTTTTATATTCTAGGTGGTTTAAATATTATTCATTTATTATTATTTATTATTATTATTCTTTTTCAGTTACATTTGGGAATTTTGTGTCCAAAAAAAACACACAAAATCCTGATTTTTGTAAGGAAAGGGAACCTTTTCAGAATCATATTAGATTATATTTTATTGATTCATTATCACTGAGTTAAAGTCAATTGAATCATTTATATTCTGATCTTAACCCCAGTTTTTCTCAGTTTCACTGACCTTGACTCTTCTGATAAGAGTTTTATTCCTAGACATTTTATTACAGAATATTTATGACAGTAATAGTCGTATATCCTGTCCTTGTGTTACTTATGGATGGAGCATTTAATTAGAATATATTTACATAAATAATCTAACATCCCAAAATGTTTTTTTTTATTTGCTCACTGTGCATATTTAAATCTGAATAAGTGACAGTATTTTGTATGTAGAATCAATCGTGTTGAATCTTATTCTTTCGGATAATTCAGATAATTGATAAAAGTATTATATATACATATTTATATATGTATATATATATGTATATATGTATACATGTGTGTATATATATACATATGTGTATATGTATGTGTATATATTTAATTTAAATAAAAATAAAATAAATTAATAAAAAATAAAAAAATATATATTTTTTTTATTTTTAAATATTTTTACATCGTTTGACAATTTAAGTCAAAAATCTTACAAAATTGTGATTTTTGTGTGGAAAAAAATAATGCTAATGACTTTTAAATGACCAGAAACCAACATAAACACCAAATGTACGTTTTCAGAGACCTGATAAATGCTTCCTAAACGTGTATTTAAAGAGTTTTAACTTCCTCATCTTGCCGTGATGGTTCGTCACTGACCCACGTACACGTCTGTGCGTTCCCTCTCATTCCAGGAGGAGTTCCCTGCTGCAGACGAGTTCCCCGTGGTGGTGGACGAGTTCCCAACGGTGCTGAAGTGGCGGAGGAAACCGTCGGTGGTGACCGTGTCCTCGTCCCTGCCCGACCTCCTGGGCAACTCCAGCGGGGGCCTGAACGCCGGCGACACACCTTTCAAATCAGAACAACCTCTGGAAGGTGATAAGACGGCTCACGGATGCTGTGTCACCGTGGAGGCAAAGTCCGACCGTTATCCACTGGTGCTTGGAATTGATAAGCTGAACGGTGCTGATGCATGAGCACACGTTTATTAAAGACTAGGGTAATATTAAAGAAAGCAATCCAGAAATCATTTATTTTTGGTATAATTATAATCTTCTTTCCTAGATAATTGGGATATTTTAATTCAGATTTTTACAGATTTTTTCATTGATAAGTAAAGGTTTCATATACATGATTCAAAATATGTTCACACACCTCAGCATGTGACTATATTTATTATTTCTTTTTTCCAGCATTTAGTTCATAGTCATACATATATATATTTTATATATGCAAAAAAAATGTTACCTTTTACATGCATTTTATGTTTTGAAGTTTGTAATCTCAATAACTTTGCACTAAACTCTATAGTTTCAGACAACTGCAGATATTAACCGACGATCTACAGAAAATATAACTGGAACATTTTTAGAAATAATCTGTTGTAAAGTGAGTTTTCAGATGGTTTGTTAAATTTTTTAATTAAGTGAAAGTTTTCCAAAAATTCTGAATTAAAGATAAGCTTATTGGTTGTGAGAAATAACAATGAACAAAAGGGACTGGTCATGTGACCTCATAAATTGTATGTCCTTTCAAAATAAAAGCCCCCTTTTCACACCTAACTGTAAAAACATAGATTTTATATCACAGTTTTTTACAAAAAAAGGATAAAGTAAATATTGCCATATGGAAACAGAGGATTCATCAGGTCTCATCTTTAGTTTTATGTCATTTAAAAGTCCATTTGCACTATTTATATACACAAAATGCTGTTTTATGTAACTGAAAAAGTGACGAATTTTAACAATTCAATCCACCTATAATATAAAACTAGCTAAAAGCATGTTTTAGATAACTTTTTGAAACCTTTCTAAGAGATTTAAACTATCTAATACCAAGTTTTTAGCCTTACACCAGATGACGTTCTTGACTTTATCCCAGATTCTGTTTTCTGGACAGACTCTGTATTTTTGGGTTGTTTTTCGTTGGTGAATGACAGAGAGTAATCGCTTTGGGATGTCGCTGTTACGCAACAACAGCAACACATTAAACTCCAAATGAAGATTAAATCATGCAGGAGCGTATTAAAAAAGATTTGAGCGGTTGCAGATTAAAGGAGATTACAACAAACCATAACTGCTGGTGGAGTTGAGTGAGGACAGGATTTCACCTTTAAATATCAGCCTGCGTTCATCGTATTAGATTATATTTTATTGATTCATTATCACTAAGTTAAAGTCAATTGAATCATTTATATTCTGATCCCAGTTTTTCTCAGTTTCACTGACCTTGACTCTTCTGATAAGAGTTTTATTCCTAGACATTTTATTACAGAATATTTATGACAGTAATAGTCATATATCCTGTCCTTGTGTTACTTATGGATGGATATTTAATTAGGATATATTTACATAAATAATCTCACATCTTACAAGTGTTTTACACAGTTTACACACTGTGCATATTTAAGTGACAGTATTTTGTATGTGGAATTATATATATATATATATATATATATATATATATAATGTTTACTTATTATGATAAAATCAGGTTTTTATTGTCAGGCTGGCACAAGGTGTGTGTGTGTGTGTGTGTATATATATATCTATATATATGTATATATATATATCTATATATATGTATATATATATAGATATATATATAGATATATATATATATATAATATAACTATATTGAAAAGAATTTTGCTTTCTAAGATAAGTTAAATTTTAAATGCATTTAAAACACATGGTTTTATATTCTAGGTGGATTAAATATTTACAACATTTGACATTTTGTGCCTAAAAACTCACAAAATTGTGATTTTTTTGAGGGGGGAAAATGACTTTTAAATGAGAAGAAACCAACAGGAACCTAAAATGTACGTTTTATATATAAATATCTATATATATATATATATATATATGCATTTCAGAACTGTAAATGAAAACAAAAAATATAATTTGGGATGTGTAATTGTGTGCATGTTTTTGTGTGCGCTCGTGTGTGCGTGTGCGTGTGTGTGTGTGCGTGTGTGTGCGTGTGTGCGTGTGTGTGTGTGTGTGTGTGTGTGTGTGTGTGTGTGTGTGTGTGTGTGTGTGTGTGTTGCAGAGCGAGCTCTGCAGACAGACAGAGGCCTTCTATCAGAACCGGTGGCAGAGCTGGGCCAGATGGAGTACCAGCTGCTGAAGTTCTTCACCCTGCTGTGAGTGTACACACACACACACACACACACACACACACACACACACCAACAGCACCAACCTTCACCCCCTCCAACAGCTGACTCACACACACACACACACAGTTAACATTAACAGGAAGGTCTATAAATAGTGGCCACTTCAATCAGAGCCAGCACAGGGTCAGAGCAGATAAAAGTCTCTTTATTTGTTTCCAGGCGGTGCATCAAATCATTTCCTGACTCCAGCTGCCCCCCCACCATAAAACATAGTTATACCTACGTAAGTTAATCATATTTAATAAATAATAACAAAACAGAGAGACTAGGGATGAGTAAATGTGCATAAATATACATAACTAAAGTGATATTAACATTAAAATAGACAGTTAATAAACATATAAGGGACAACGCTAAACTGTCATGTGGTGTAATCTTGAAAACTTGGTACCAGATAGTTTAACTCTTAAAAAAAAGTTCTAAAAATTAAAAAAAAAATATGAGCTATCAACTAGTTTGATATTCAAGGTGAATTAAATATTTAAATTTGATCACCTTTTTTTTATATACATTCAGATACATTTCAGATATTTTTAACATAAATATAAATTGATGTTTAAATGACAAATAATGTACATTATGTACATCTTTCTCATCAGACTAATTATGATTTGTCATTAACTCATAAATAAAATAATAGAATCAGTGCTTGTAAATTGTAAGAATCACATTTAAGTAATTTGTATTTAAATAAACTCAGAATTAAAACAAATGTTTAAATATATTAGATTATATAACAATTAAAAAAAATAAAGGTCATTCTATAAATATATTCCCATGTTTCACAACTCTTAATCCTCAGAGGAATAAACAAAGCACAAAGTATTTACAGCCTGTGCTTTAGAACCAGCCCTCAGGCCCCGTGTGGAGTTGTGATGTCACAAGTATACAGCCAATCAAATCAGCCATTCAGAGGCTCATTAATAAACCTTGTTAATGACGTCACAACCGCACATAAAACCCAGGAAGCGGCAGCAGCATTCTGGGACTTTAAAGGACAGAATTACATCAGACGTTATATAACATTATTCGCGAGTTAATCTGCACTTAAACTGGATTCGTTTTCAGCGAGAATGGAACCTTTGGAAAGGAGGTGAAAGTCTGGTTGGATTCACAGAGAAATTAAAGGCCACCTATGTCGGGTATTGATTAAGATATTTTTTGTTACACCTGTCCAAAAATTACCCTAAAAACCAGTAATAGTAGTTTAACTCTTAAAAAGCCGCTCAGCTTGATTAAAGGTGGATGTAATGATTATATTGGTTTAAATTTCTTTGGGCAAGATGATGATGACTGTCAATTTAAATCTGTTTTACTGAAAGAAAATGTGATTGAATTTATATAAAAATAGAACTTTTTTTTGGAAATTAAAGTAAAATAGGTGAATAATACAAACAGGAAAGTATAAGGACAAAGCCAAAAATGTGGTGTAATCATAAAAACTTGGTACCAGATAATTTAATTCTATTTATATATATATATATATATATATATATATATATATATATATATATATATATATATATATATATATAAAAAAAGCTATCAACGAGTTTTATATATCAGATAGAAATAAATATTTATCATCATCATTCTTTTTTTTGGTTACACCATTTGACATTTTGTGTAAAACAAAGCACAAAAATATGATTTTTGTGAAATATAATTGGCTTTTCTTATCTTGCCGACCCATAAACCAAAAGACTAATCAATTATTGAACCAACTGTCATTTAAAGTTTGTATAATGAGCATAATCTAATGATTAAAGCTTCTTAATCCAGTGGAATGTTCTTTGTGGCTGGGTTAACGCTGTGGATGTTGGCAGAAAGCGTGCTGTCGCCCCCTGGTGTTCAACCACAGCTACAACACCAGCAGTGTCTGCAGTGGTTCTCCACCTGCTTTCTGTATTAAACACCTGGATGAGGCCCCGCCCCTCAGTAACAGCTGCTTCATCCCATTGGTCACAAAAATCCAATGTGACCAAAAAATCATTATTACCCATAGACATTAATACTAATCTTTGTATTCTAGATTTTTAAGTCATGGACTTTTTATAATAAGTAATGTGGTCTGAAAAGTGAATTTAATCACTCTAGTAAATTCATCTTATTTCCTATTAATTAATTAATTGATTAATTCACTACTGTTATAAATTCAGTCCCTACTGGAATAATTATGATAAAATACACCAGGACTCACACTCTTACTAACTGATTCATCCAAACTTGAAATTGGTCAAATTTCTCATCAAATGTTAATATTAATGGTCATATATACCTTCTATTTAAAAAAAATATATATATATATCCATCCATCCATTGTCTATCCCGCTTATTCCCTTTCGGGGTCGCAGGGGTCTGCTGGAGCCTATCCCAGCGCGTTAAGGCGAGAGGCAGGGGGATACACCCCAGATGGTCGCCAGCCAATCGTGGGGCACACACACCATTCACACACCATTCACTCTCACACTCACACCTATGGGCAATTTAGAGTTTACCAATTAACCTGAGCATGTTTTTTGTATTGTGGGAGGAAACCGGAGTACCCGGTGAAAACCCACGCAGACACGGGGAGAACATGCAAACTCCACACAGAAAGGCCCCAGACCCAGGCCCCAAGGCGGTCTTGAACCTGCGACCTTCTTGCTGTGAGGCAACAGTGCTACCCACCGCACCACCGTGTCGCCCATATATATATATATATTGCAGCATTTCCATATTCATCCATCCTTATTTATTAATAATCTTGGGTAGGATATCGATAGAAATTAGAACTACATTTTTAAACACATATTGTTTGGCTTCATTGACTGAAAAAAAGTCTTGGTATTTATTATAATTTGGCCAAACATTAGCATGTATGCATTAGCATAAATGCTGTGTAAATGTTCATATTTAGTACATTTCTCTGAAAGTGTCATGTAATTTGGAATACAGGAAATGTGCTCATTATAGACTTGTATATGTTCATGTCGAAGTTTAACAAAAAAAATCGGTTTTTCGGTAAGTGTCGGTTAAATAATTGTTATGAAGATCTGTTGCTAAATAACTAACGGGTGGGCAGGTAACAACTAAACCTAGCTAACATTTTTTCTGTGTTTGTCTTATGATTTGTACAAAACTGTAAACCGAGATAACACAACCTGTTAAATACCTGCAAGTTACTCAGGAAATTAGTGTAAAAGTAGAGGACCTGAAAAATAAAATAACATATCTTATTGCTCTTGATTCCTACATTACCCAGAATGCCTTTTTTATATATATATATATATTTATATACTTTTACATCTTTTACAGAAGCTCAGTTCTCAGATAGCTGGTGTGTTAGCATTAGCATAAATGCTAAGGCCCTGTAAGAACCATTAGACAGTTTTCCAGGTGATCGTTTTAATATATTCATGTAAAAAAATGTATTTAATAAGTATTCTCGTGTTCCCACTAAATGTCTGTATCCTCCTGGAGATTGTCAACTATGTTTACCGATTGTTTCTAATAAAATTATTATATTCTAAGTTCTAAAATGTTAATTTAATACAGTAATTATTTACTAGTGACGTTTCTGATTATAGTTTCATTCATCATTTTACTGTTATAGCCACAAAACGTCCGAAAATAGTGAAAATATGTGTTAGTTTCCTTTTTAAAGTCTGGTTGTGTCTAATTAAAAGTCTGAAACACACAAATATTCAGTTTAACACCATGTTCCGTAAAGAAAAGCAAAAATCATCACATCAGATTAAATTAAATTAAAATTTCTCTTATAGAAATGACTAGAAAGTAATTATTCATTTAATAAAATAGTTGCTGATTAATGTTTTGTTTTTAAACTAATTTCTGAATGTTTGATTGGATGTTTTTTTTAAAAGGAGACAAACCAGTTTTCAATTGATTTACTCAGATTTCCTTTTTGATGTATTTTAGTTTTCATCCTGGTTCACTTTTTAATCTTTTATTACTTATTACTTAACTCTGTGGTCTTTAACCTTTTAATCTTTTGGTTTTTATTACGTTTTACTGTCTTTTAATCTATTTGTTTTTTAGGTCCAGCGTTTCCTCTTCGTTTTGATCCTGTTTATTATGTTTGTAAATGTACGAAAAGTGCTTTATAAATAAAGTTTTATGGATTTTACTTGACTGTGATTTAGAAGCAACAATTAGAAGAAAACTTTTTTTCCCTGTATCACGTCTCCTTTGCTCAAACAGCTGTATTAACGTCTTAGTATCTTTTTTTTAACTTTCTGTTCCATTAATGTCTCGCTTGTTCACGTTTTCCAGCATCATCCTCCTCATCCTGTCTTCGTGCTACCTGGCGTTCCGTGTCTGCAGCCTGGAGCAGCAGCTCTCCTTCCTCAGCAACCCAAACCTGCCTCTGAGAGACAGGTAAAAAAAAACGTCTCTTTCTGATTTAATATTAAACTTGATGCACAAATTCCTATGTGGGTTCATAGCCGAAATTAAGAAAACTGAGAATTTGAAACACTGTTGTAAAAGAAGCTTATTGATCAGGAGTTGGAACTGATTTACCGTATTTTCACGACTATAAGGCCACATAAAAGTCTTATATTTTCTACAAAATGTTGGTGCGCCCTATGTATGTATGTAGGGGAAGTGTGGGCATGGATTGTAGATAAAATAACGGGGATGTGCGTTATGCAGAACATCGTTGTTTTAACAACCTGAAAATGGTAAAGAGACACGCTGATAAAGCACAGTTTAAACTGAAGGAAATCAGCTACACAGCTGAGTTTAAGACATAAGACAGGTGGTACGAGTTGGAGGAAAGACTGGATCAGTAGATCACAGAGCAGAGACTGGATCAGTGGATCACAGAGCAGAGACTGGATCAGTGGATCACAGAGCAAAGACTGGATCAGTGGATCACAGAGCAGAGACTGGATCAGTGGATCACAGAGCAAAGACCGGATCAGTGGATCACAGAGCAAAGACCGGATCAGTGGATCACAGAGCAAAGACCGGATCAGTGGATCACAGAGCAAAGAACGAGTGGGAGAAGCGTTCCTATGGTCACCATTCAACTAAAAGCAGTAAAGCAGCAGAAGAAATGAAAATCAAACATTTCCGTCTTGGTGCTTTCGTTTCGGTGCCATTTCTCCATCCAGACCAGGACTATGGTAGCGCAGCAACTTCCAGCGGATTATAACGCATCATTTAGAGGAAAGTGACTCTGATGGTGAAGAAAGTGAAGCTGGCATGTTTGATGGAGATTTAGCTGCTGTTGGAATCAGAAACAGAGGATGAGGACTTTGATGGTTTGATTGATGACATTACCCCGCTCTGTTTTTAAATACACACACTTGTGTGATTGTTTTATCCGTGTTTTTTACCATGTTCATGATGATTAAAAAATGTTAGTACTTTGTAATCAATACTTAAATAAAGCACAACCAAACTCAGTTTAGCTCCCACTCTATGTGTGTATATATCTATTTCTGTATATAAACTCTCCAGTACAGTAATGACACACAGAACTGAGACTGAGCCTTTTAGTACGTCACCTTATGGTCGTGAAAATACATTAAGTGGAGAAAAAAAACGTGTATTTTGTACATGTGTGATTCAGATTTAACCCTTTCTCCTCCTCCTCCAGGTAACTGCTGACCCGCTTCCTGTTTGGCTTCTTCTCACACTTGGAGTTGTTGAAGGTTCTCGCACAGATCCAGGACCAGTTCAGAGCCCAGAACCGATCAACCCGACTCCACGACGGCACCTTAAAGAGGGGGGGGGGCTTAATTCACCATTTTCCTCAGTATAATATCTACATTTCTGTGGTCTATTTATGAAAAAGTTGGTTTTGCTTTTATTGTCCAAAAGCAGCCAGTTGGACCTGTAGCAACAATACAGTCGGCCTTCTCACACACCCACGACTGAAACACACACTCTGTTGTGATTGGCTCCTGTTGTGACATCACAACAGAACAAGTGGGTGGTCTGAAATATTTACACAAACACACTAAATACGTGTTGTTGTTTTTTTGTTTTTTTTTCGTAATCGGGCCCCTTTGACGGGCCCCACCCAACGTGGGATTTAGTGATCACTTCCAGACTATGCAAACAGACTATTTATTCCTAAAAACAAATGCACAGAAGATTTTCACTGTAGACAATCTTCATCTTCTTTTTCTTCTTTTTCTTCTGACTCCACGACACTGTTCTACAACGTAGGAGTGAAAAATGCCGATGGAGACGAGTGAGGCGTGAGGGGTTGGAAAGTGGTAAAAAAAAATGATGAAAAGATAATTCAACAGATTAATTTACTTGAAGACTGCGAGTATGTGAAGTTACAGCCTGACTCACCCATTAAACCCCCGGTATCCTGAACTCAGCCCGACGGGTTTAGTTCCCGCCATAGGAAAGGCTGAAACTAGCCAACAATGCACTTTTAAAATATATATATATATATATATATATGTCCGTGTATGTTATAGTTTAACGTTTATTTTTCCCGATAAGTGGTACTCTGCTGTCATTTCTGAAGGTATTTATGGAACGTTGCTGCAGACACTTGACTGAATGAGGTAACTGATATACTGTAATGATAACACCACCCGCGCGTGTTGACTATAATGTGAATAAACTGTTTTAGACGGAGGCTTGGGCCGGTTGTCGCCAAATTAATAAAAAAATAAATAAATACTGCGATATATCTAAAATGTGTGTGGAGCGGGTGACGATGAGAAAGTCAAAAACCTTTTAAATATAGTTCTAAGAAGCAAGATATTCCATTTAACACCATGTTTCATGAAGAAAAGCTAAAAACCTTCACATCACAGGAATTATTCATTTATCAAAATAATTGCTGATTAATGTTTTGTTGTTCAACTAATTGATTATTAATTTAGCTTTTGCCAGGCCGTGTTGGTTTCTTGTCATTTAAAAGTCCATTTTTACCATTTATTTTTACAAAAATTACGATGTAAATGGTGTAACGTAAAGAAAATTAATTGAAAAAATATTGAATCCACTTAGAATATAACACTAGCTGATACCATGTGGTTTTAATTTTTTAAAATTATTTTAAGAGAATTAAATCATCTGGTACTAATTTTTGAAAATTACAACAAATATGTCCCATTTTATTTAAAATAGTGAATTTTTATGTTCCACAAATCTGGAAAAAAAACTCACATAATACTGCATTTTTTCTCATTTCTTTCAAATCATGGCAGCAATTATAATTTTAATTAAATTAAAACTCCCGCCCATATATCATAATATTGTATATGATATATTTCACAATATCATAGTAATTGTGCTTTTTCATAATTTAAATTATAAGTATTATTTAATTTTCAGACTCCACATATCTGGAACCTGCAGGAGTGATATCTAATTAATATTAATTAACATATACATTACAATTTTAGTATTTTTGTGATTATTTTTGTTCATTGAACATTGAGTATTGCAGTATTTAAGGTGGATTATATCACAATATTGAATTTGTGATGTCGGCCCAAGCCGAGTTAGACGACGTTTCATAATGTGTATCTGTAGAAGTACTAATCTGCTGCGTCAGAAGGAGAATCCAGGGTTGTGTTTTATTTTTTCTTTTCTACATTTCGATTGAAAATCGAAAAAGAAAATTCTCGCTGAGATTCTGAGCGTCGATGTGATTTTATCTTTGACTGAACGATGTTTTACAGACGGTGAAATGTAGACCTAGACGAGTTGTCAAATCCAAAATATAATTAAATTGGAAAAAAAAACAGAGAGGTTTGTGTGTGTTTTAATCTATTTGTTTTTTTCAGTAAATTTAATTAAGTACTGTATGTAAGTATAATTTTGAGGTATTTTTGGTGCTATATATTTTACACAATTCTGTACACAACTGCATTAATCTGGCAGATATAATTACCTCTCAGATTTAGATGTTAATATTTTACATAAAACAATCTATTTAAATATTATAATATATTTAATTAAATAAATTGTGTGAAAGGTGCCAAACATTTATATATATATCTATATATATATATAGATATATATATATATCTATATATATATTATGTACTATTTTTGTTAATTTCCCTCAAATTGGCTCCACATTGATAGACTAAACATTAGAATTACTCTGATGTGTATCTATTGGCTAAAACAGCGTTATAATATTCTATATATATTATTATTAATACCACAGCCTGTTTAATGACTACTTCAAATATTAGTTTCGACCGCTGCTTACTTTGGATAGCAGGATCCATTTTTTCTGTTTCTACATTACCACCATGAAAAGGCTCCACTGAAACCTGAGTCACTTTTACAACTTGGTCTCTATGGAAATAATGAAGAATAAAAACCGTGGAGAAATGATGGAGTGGAACTGTTTGGCAGAGAATCTCCATGTTTGATGAAGTGCATATGCAGCGCTGGCCGCGCACCAGCAGCTGCTGGGTTTCATCCACATGTCTCAGTTTAAATGCAATAACACATCACTATTTTCATAATTTGCATCTACGAAAACCGGCCGTGAAAAAACACACAAACGCGATTACGCGTCTGACGTTCTCTGAGCTGAAACGCTGCGTGACCCTCACGGTTCAGGGATGTTCAGCGAGACGATAAATGACCCTGAGGTTTCCTGCTGTCTCGGTATTAAAAAGAAAATGATGGCTCTTATTTTGAAGGGATCAGTCAATTTTCCTGACAAATGCAAAGTGATTTAAAGGGAGTTGGATGAATGATGGTGGACGAGACTCCATTATTTACACACACACACACACACATGCAAGCATTTTCTGAACCCATTAATGATAAGAAACGACACTGACCTCTAGTGAACGTTTTGTGCAGAACATCTGAACTCAAATAAATAAATTCACATTTATTTGACAAAAGCTGCATTTAAACTTTCAAACTAAATTCTTTATGCTTCCTTTTTCAACTAATATCCATCAACTCACTCTAAAACCAGAAATAAAAAACCCTTCCCACTTCAAAGGCCTGACCACCTGGATGCTATGACAACCTCGGTGATTGACAGGTGAGACGGGCTAAAAGGGGGCGGGGCCAGAGAGGAAGACACCTGGTTCACAGGGTCAGGAGGTCACGCCCGACGCTGTGTGAAGAATATGTCTGGAATTTCCTGAAGGTACACGGACACTGATCCTGAAAAGAACGATTGTCTCTTATTACTTTTTTATGTTTTTAAATCAAATCTATTTGTGTTAAAGGGGACGAATTGATGCGGAAAATTTTAATCTAATTTTCTTACCAAGAAAATAAAATGAAAAATAAAATCAAAATTAAAAAAATTAAATTAAATTAAATATAATAAAACTATAATAAACTAAATATGAAATAAATAAAGACATAAATAAAGAAATGATAATATGTTCACATTATGTTTTCTTAAAACAAGACAATGTGACTGAAATAAGAAAATAAAATATCTGCCAATGGAATAAAATCATTCCACACAAATACGACTAATTGTACCAAAAATAAGACATTTTTACTTGCTAAGATTTTGATTCTTGCATTGTAATGATTATTTAGAAAATTATATTTAATGTATTCTGTGTGTAAATGGAACTTTTTTGCTGTTTGGCCAGATGGTGGCGCTATAACAAATAAACCAATAAACCAAAATGATTTTTTTCCTCACTATTTGGAATTATGTCCATCTCAGTTTTTTTCTCCTCATTCCTTCATGCAAATTCTGAGCAATTTTCACCAAATTTTGTACAGATGATTTCTGAATTGATCTGTAAAAATCCACTGTTTTGTATTTTTTCCAGTAAGTTCCATACATGTTTTCTGTAGTTTGCTATTTATTACTCTTTACTGTCATTTCAAAGTAATTTGTTAGATAGTTAATATTACTGTATTTAAAATGAAACACCACTATTACTATTACGTTTAATCTCTGATGTTTAGTTAAATTCCTGCTGCTGTTACACTTCTTTAGGTTTAGACACCAACGTCATTCACTACCATGTTCTTCAAATCCTTATTTTTATTCTATATCACTTTTCATAAAGTAATGAGTGTATGTCCATCTGGAGAACGTGTTACCTGACGTCTCTGCAGCTTCACTCATCTCCATCCACTGTCTAATGAGCTAAAACAAAAAAGAAGTGAAACGTTTTTATGTCTTGCTTTAATGTTAAAAATTAAAAACTAAATACATTGCAAAATGCATGTAAAAATGCATTGTAACATGCATTACTGTCGCGTACCAAGCCAAATTTTTTCCCGTATTACTTTACATTACTTCAATACAGTAAAAGGCAGTGTATTACAGTAATGTATTACCTTTTTAATGCATTACTCCCAACAATAAAAGTGCTAAAGAAACGACTTTAATACTGTAATAGAGTGTGTGTGTGTGTGTGTGTGTGTGTGTGTGTGTGTCAGCTGCAGAGAGGTGGGGGCAGGTCAAACCAGATGGCCAGACAAGCTGCAGCCTCATCCCCCCCCAGGGAGCCATACTGTCTGTCCTGGAATGCCGTCTAGATGACCTTTGACCCCTCGGGTGTGAAGGAGGAGCGCTGACTGTAACTGGACTGTAACGGTGTGTATCACACACACACACACACACACAAAGAAAAAATCCAGTCTTCACACTGGACCTTCTCCAAGAACACGTCAGATATATACATATATGTATATATATGTATATATATGTGTATATATATATGTATATAAATGTTTATGTGTATATATGTATATATATATGTATATGTGTATATATGTATATATATATGTATATGTGTATATATGTATATATATATATGTATATATGTATATATATGTATATAAGATAAGACTTTATTGATCCCACAACGGGGGAAATTTGTCTGTTACTGCAGCGTACAGAGTAAAGACAAGAAAATAAAAACTAAAGAAGATAAAAACTATAAAAATACATAACACTATGTACAAAATTCGTAGAATTTGTTGATGATCCGCATACACAGTATGCATTATGGACATAGAATGGAGAAAAAAAATACTGATAAGTTGCAAAAGAAAAAAAGTATGCATAAGCAAAGCATATATACATGCATACATGCACGTAATTACCTACATGCATATACACATATTTGCATATATATATATATATATATATATATATATATATATATATATATATACGCACATACCCACATGTACACATACATAGCTAATGCATACTTAAGGTGCAGGATGTGTGTTCAGTGTTGTAAAGTACTTTAATTAAGTATTTCCATTTACTGCTACTTACACTCCACTACATTTCAGAGGAAAATATTCTACTTTCTTCTCTACTACATTTATCATTTATCTGACAGCTTTAGTCACTTTTTAGATGCAGATTTGAATATTTTACATATAATTATTTTAATGTTCTTGAACTCATTTTTTTTAAATTTGCAAACAACTGTGTGAAAGGTTAAACGAATAGTATAATGCAGAACTATTATAATGAATTTACCCTAAAGTGTCTGTTGTGTTGGCTCCAATTTGATAAACTAAAACATCAAAGTAGATTCACATCTATTTTTGATAAAAACTAGTAGTATTTGAGTCAATTATACATATATTAAGTACATTTTACTGAGAGTATTTTTGCTTAAGTAACATTTTCAGTTCAGGAGTTATACTTTTTATTGAATACTTTTAATGACAGTATTTCTACTTTTACCGTAAATGTTCTGAGTGCTACTTCCACCATTCAATTTTAATTCATGTAGGAATAAATTTCAACTATGCAAGTGTTTTTTCAGGGCTCAAAATAGCTATAGCTCCTTTTATTTGCTATTTTATGTCACCATTTAAGTGCAATATTGTCCACATCGGTGGAAATTTGCCTTTGGCTTTGCACAAAGTAAAATAAAAGTGCAGAATAATATTTTTAATGATAAATATTAAATATAATGTCCTCCCTGATGCAGTCATTCTCTGTTCAGTGCCTTTATAAATGATGGATGCAAGCAAATTATACTTGAAAAGCCTGACAAAGCAGCACTTTATGTCATATGTTATAAGCAGAAACAAGCGTTATGTAAAAAAGTGTTAAAGTTACAGACGTGTGTTACCTGTTCCAGGTGTAGGCTGCTTACACAACTGGTAAAAATCTAAGTGCTCAATTATATAACTCATAATAACTGTGAAAAAGCTGTTCATGTTTAGTTTTTTTTGTTCTGGCCGACAGGAACGCATTGACATCATCCTCGGCTACGATCGACTCTGATTGTGCAAAAACACAGTTAACTATGTGAAAGTTGAACGGCCCTGACTCGACGTGTGAATCCATCTGCCGCCAAGATGAAGCGTGTTAAAGTGTGTTTTGATTAACGGAGGTTAGCCGTGACCACGGACACGCCCCTGGTGTTCGCAAACAAGTGGAGGGAGCTGACTTTATTTATACGTCCGTACGCTCACGCCCATCCTCCAGAGAGCTGGAGACGCTCGTTCCTGGAAATGTGGATAATCAGTCAGAGCCCACGCCGTAAATTACAACATATCCCCACAGAATAACTCCCGAAATGTGCGTAACATCATAAATGTATGTTCTGTAACACTATAAGAGGATTTATTTCTATAGACTGGTGAGTGTGTGAACTGCAAATCAGACGTGATAACATGAGACATGAGACAAAAATACTATAAAACTTTACATGCACATTTATTGCATACAGTAAATATCAGCTAATGTACTGTATTTTCACGGCCATAGTCTCAGTTCTGTGTGTCATTACTGTATTTAACACATAGATAAGGCACCTAACTATAGGGGAGGGTTAATATACACACACACAGATATATACACAAATAGAGCGGGGTAATGTCATCAATCAAACCATCAAAGTCCTCATCCTCTGTTTCTGATTCCAACAGCAGCTAAATCTCCATCAAACATGCCAGCTTCACTTTCTTCACCATCAGAGTCACTTTCCTCTAAATGATGAGTTATAATCCGCTGGAAGTTGCTGCGCTGGAACGAAAGCACCAAGACGGAAATGTTCAATTTTCATTTCCTCTGCTGCTTTACTACTTTTAGTTGAAACACTTCTCCCACTCGTTCTTTGCTCTGTGATCCACTGATCCGGTCTTGGCTCTGTGATCCGCTGATCCAGTCTTTGCTCTGTGATGCACTGATCCAGTCTCTGCTCTGTGATCCACTGATCCAGTCTTTGCTCTGTGATCCACTGATCCAGTCTCTGCTCTGTGATCCACTGATCCAGTCTCTGCTCTGTGATCCACTGATCCAGTCTTTCCTCCAACTCGTACCACCTGTCTTATGTCTTAAACTCAGCTGTGTAGCTGATTTCCTTCAGTTTAAACTGTGCTTTATCAGCGTGTCTCTTTACCATTTTCAGGTTGTTTAAACAACGATGTTCTGCATAACGCACATCAGCAAGGTTTAAGACATAAAGCAGGTGGTACGACCAGTGGATCACAGAGCAAAGAACAAGTGGGAGAAGAGTTCCGATGGTCACCATTTGACTAAAAGCAGTAAAGCTGCAGAAGAAATGAAAATTGAACATTTCCATCTTGGTGCTTTTGTTTCGGTGCCATTTCTCCATCCAGACCAGGACTACGGTAGCACAGCAACTTCCATAAGGATTATAACGCATCATTTAGAGGAAAGTGACTCTGATGGTGAAGAAAGTGAAGCTGGCATGTTTGATGGAGATTTAGCTGCTGTTGGAATCAGAAACAGAGGATGAGGACTTTGATGGTTTGATTGATGACATTACCCCGCTCTATTTTTAAATACACACACTTGTCTGCTTGTTTTATCCGTGTGTTTTACCATGATGATTAAAAAATGTTAGTACTTTGTAATCAATACTTAAATAAAGTACAACCAAACTCAGTTTAGCTCCCACTCTATGTGTGTATATATCTGTGTGTGTATATAAACCCTTCCCTATAGTTAGGTGCCTTATGGTCCTGAAAATACGGTAAAAACAGTGACGGACATAGCACTCAGAACCTTTATGGTATATTTAATCCACCTAGAATATAAAACTAGTTGATAGCATGCATTTTTAAACATTTTTAAGAGAGTTAAACTATCTGAAACCAAGTTTTTTTTAGGGTTTCCCAACATGACATTTTTGTCTTTGTCCCACAGAAACACAAATATCCGTCTTTAAAACACAGAATTTCTGTCTGTGTTTTTCTTTCATGGCGGTTTGGTTGATTTGTGGGTTTGTTGGTGAAAGAAATCACAGTGTCACAGTCTCAAAAGTCAAAATATACCCACATTACGTATGTTTGTATGCATTGTGCATGCCTGTATTTATGTAAATATATGTATATGTGTATAAGTGTGGAATCTTGTCGATGAAAGTTCTGGTAGAATTAAATTTCCTTTTTTTTAACTCTCATCTTTTCCCTCTGCCTGCCTTCATTCTCTTTGTGTTAGCATCTGCACTTCATCAGCTTTTTTTGTTTTTGGATTATTTCCTTTTTCCTCCCAGCGATAACTAATTCAAGCCAGTGCGTCCACGGCTCAGAGGCCCGTGGTTCCAGTCGTAACTCAAGTGGAAGAAGCGTTCAGCTTTCCGCTGAATCGGCGGTTTGTGGCGGCGAGTGTCCACCGAACGACAGAGGTTACGTCACGTTTATGGAAGACACATGTGCGGCGAAAGAACGATGAATGATTTTCACTGTAAAACGTGTCCAATATCTAACCTAATTTAGCAGAAAGAGCCAATCTGTCGCCGAATCGCTGTTTTTTTTTGTTTTTTACATCCTGACTTTCTTTTTGTGCTAATCTAACCAAACCGTCTGCTGCCAAATAGGAGTCATGTGGATCGATACATGCAACATTTGGCAGGAAAGCCGACGATGCTAAAATCGGAAAAACGCTGTGTTTGGAAACATAGGTCAAGTTTTATAATAAGTTTCTCATCTAAAAAGATTCGCCTCCTAAGATGTTTTCAGTATTAATCTTTCTTCCATTTGCTCCATCCTACATTAGAGATCTCTTAGTCCCATATCACCATCAAGAACATTAAGCTCCCAACATGCAGCTTTTTGAAGGTTCCAGAATTTCTAGAATTAAAACAGGAGGAAGAGCCTTCAACTATCAGGCTCCTCTCCTGTGGAATCGTCACCCTTCCTATATTTAAGAACAGGTTAAACGTTCCTGTTGAAGAAGCGTATAGTTAGGGCCCTGGCTGGCCTAGTCATAGTGATGCTGCGATAGGTTAGTCTGGTCCTCATGAGATGCTCTGAGCTTCTTTTTATGCTGATGATCCATTATTGTACTTTTAAATCTGCTGTGTTTCCTGTGTTTCCTCATCCACAGAGCATGCTGCAGTGCAGCCACTGAGGGATCTACGATGTTGGAGGGTCTGATGCTGTCCTGGTGAAACCTGGAAGCTGTGATGGATCCTGCTCCTCATCCTCCACTTACACCAACATTCATCACATTTCTGTTTGTCTGTTTGTAACGTTTCCACCTGCACACATCATCTACTGCAGCCTGTCCGTCCGTCTACCGTTCTTTTTTTCCCTGTTAAAGGTTTTTTTAGGGAGTTTTACCTTGTAGATGTGAGGGTCTAAGGACAGGGGATGTTGTTTTGCTTTTGTACAAACTGTAAAACCCGTTGGGGCAAATCTGTGATTTGTGATTATGAGCCTTACAAATAAATTGAATTGAATTAATATGTTTCCAGAATGGTTAGTTTAATGTCCATGCAGGGTTTCTTAAATGCTTTTATCTTAATGTTCCCTCAATGATAAAATCACATAAATTTGTAAAGGTTAAATTGGACAAAAAAACTTTCTAGAACAACTTTTACTGAATGATTTGCAACCATTATGTGTTATCTGTTTTCCTGATGCAAAAATGCCAAAATGGTACTTTTAATTCATTATGATATATAATATATAAATGTTTTGATTGCAACTTCCACCATTCAATTTTAATTTATGTGACAATAAATTTAAATTATGCAACTGTTTTTTAGGGCTGATAAGTGTTTTATCTCCTTTTATTTGCTATTTTATGTCACCGTTTAAGTACAATATTCTCCACATCAGTGGAAATTTGAGTCTGAATGCCAAAATGGAATTTGTAATTTGTTTTATGATTAAAAAAATAGAGATATGTAATAGAGATATTGTGATTATTCCCTGGTTGCATGACAGCGGTTGATAAAAGTCAAACATGGATCTAAATCCAGTTCATTGTTCAGACTCATAAAGCCTCTTAACTCTGCTTGTGTTTTTCCACCTGTTTTCTGCAGGATTTCTCTCCCTGTGCAGAACACACCTGGAAACGGGCGTCACCCAGGATGCAACCGCGTCGATAGGCAAGAAGTGGCTTGTTTTAATCAAACCGATTTGCACGCACGCCGCTGTGAAATTTGCGTTTTTTTCCCCCCGAGTTGGTTGCAGATGAGTTATGACGTAACGTAGGAGAAACGCCACGTTTCGGAGGTCAGGGTGTCGGTGGATGTTTGCGTCGAGCTTGATGAGTGAATACGAAGCAGCTGGAGGTGATTCCTCAGCTTCCCCTGAAACCAATTACACACCGATGGAGTCCAGGGGGTTTATGGGAAAAAAGCCAAAGCTGTCATATGGTGCAATCCTTAAAACTTTTAAATGACAAGAAATATAGAGACCTGATGAATGCTTATTAAAACTGTATTATAAAAAAAGTTTGTGACTTTCTCTTTTTGCCTCATATTATTTGTCACTGATCCTTTTACCTGTGGTAATGCACAGGAATCTGCTCTTTAATGAAACCAAATACATACTGAGATACTTTCTACTATACTTTTTTGTATTTTGATGCAGGGAGATAAATGCAGTAAAACTACTAAAATAGAGTTTTAAGTTTGTGCATTTTGTGTTTCCTCTTATTTAAAGTTCAATTTTATCTTTTATTTTTCTTTTACAAAAATCTTGATTTTGTGCAATTTTTGACAAAAAAATGTCAATGGTGTAATTGCAAAAGACAAAATAAATTTTACATATTTA
>JAYKQN010000033.1:1847500-1850000 GCA_036785175.1 Eupleurogrammus muticus | reverse complement strand
CAGTGTCTAAGCAATATTTCATGCAATAGAAGGTTAATTTAATACTTTTTAGGAGATTTCTCTCATTCTATTTGGGTCAGTGACAAATCACGTTTTTCAAGATGAGAAAGACAAAAACTTCCTAAAATACAGTTTTATGAATCACTCATCAGGTGTCTCAAAATGTACATTTTGTGTTCATGTTAGATTCTTGTCATTTAAAAGTCAATTTGTGCCTTTTTTCCTCACAAAAAAACATGACTTTGTACGATTTTTGACGTGAAATGTCAAATGGTGTAATAGTAAAAGAATAATCAATTTTAATTATTTAATCCACCTGGAATATAAACCAGTTGACAGCATGTGTTTTTCGTTTTCTGCTGCATCAGGATGCTGTTGTAGCCGCTGGAGCGACTTCTAAATACTTTATATCGTCAGTTTATTCCAGTGGTTCCCAACCTAGGGCTCTGGCCCCTTTAAGGGGTCAGCGGGTGAATGTGAGGGGTCATGAGATGATGAATGGGAGAGGAAAGAAGAAAATACTGTTTTAATTCACAAATGTTTTCACTTTTTTTTCCTTTTCTCTAATCTTTAATTTTTTGTGAAATATGGTCTCATTGAACATTTACTAAAATCAAGCAATGTGAGGCATTCAGACGTAAATACCTGTTGTAGTTACCAACTCAAATGTGTGACAGTAAATGAAATATCTTTGTTTAGACAGCTGATCGGATAAAAGAAAACAGACATTCACAGATATGATCTGGAAGTGTTGAAATCCTTAAATGTAAATAAAAAACTTTTCAGAATAATTTTAAATTTAAAAAATTTAGTTCTTTTATTTAAGGAGAATAAATTTACTGAATCTATCACTCTATTAATCTGTTGTTTTTTTTTTGCAATTTAAAAGTTTTTACAAAGAAAACCCAGGAAACAAAATGTGAAATGGTGTCAACGAAAAAGAATAATGATGATTTTAAATATTTAATTCACCTAAAAATTAAAACTAATTGATTGCATGTTTATTTATTTTTTAAAATGCCTTTTTAGGAGAGATTTTAGGGTTACACCACAATGCAGTTTTGGCATTGTCCCATTTACTGTTATATATATATTTTAGTTTTGCTTTTATAGCGTTTATTCATCATCATTTTACTTTGTTTTACCCTTTAATCAATTTTGATTTTTTTTAAATCAAGATTAATTTATTTTAATCTGCTTATTGTAGCTTAAACTATTTTATTAGTTATCTTTCTTGTGTTTTTTTTGCATCTTCTCATTCATTTGTGAAGTACTTTGTACTGCATTTATTTACCTGTATGCAAGCTGCTATACTTTTACTATTTACTACTAGTACTATAGGTACACTTTGCTGATAATACATCATTTACTCCAATTCAAGACTTGTACTTGTTAAAGAGTATTTTTGATGACAGTATTTTTATCCAGTACAGTAACTGGTTATATGACTTCCCATTAACATTACAGTACATTACGGGGATGTTTTCCTATATAATCTGAATACTTCTTCCAACTGTTCGATTGACACGACTACGGTTCGATCCGTTTCGCTCCTGTAACGTTAGTAATGGTCATGTTGTTGTCGGGATTTACTGTTTTATAACAGTGATTTACTGTTTTATAACAGTAAATCACCCGGTGTTGCGGTAACTTCACTGCGGACACGCACGTTGCTGCAATGCGTTTCAGTTAAATCCGCGGAGTGTTAGCATGGGTTAGCCTAGCCGCCGCACGTAGCGGAACCAACTGGACCGAACGGCGGCTCCAGCCCGCGGAACACTGACCGGTATGAAGATTCGGTTAAGTCAACGTCCATACCTGGGAGAACCACACATTCAAGTTAAAGAAAAGACCCGAAACGCCGGTCTCGTCCCTCATTGCAGTGGCTAACGTAAACCGCTACCGGGAGGACCGGAACGCTGCACGACAGTTGGGGGGCGGGGCCCGGGGAGCCGAGCTCTTCTGTGATTGGCTGCCTGCATCCGGGTAACTTCCGGCTCCCTGTTTGGAAGCCTCACCGTTTGTTTCGTTACGTCAGTTGAACGTTTCCGTTCTCTGAGTTGGTTTCTCAACTATAACAAACAAAAAGAAATTAGAAAAAGTATTAATTAAATATTAATAACGTATTGTATAGCTTAAAATAAATTTAGGGCACTGCTGTAAAATAGCTTCATGCTGGTATTTAGTTTTTTATGATAAGAAAAAGTGTTCATCAGGGATTAAGGTACATTTTTATGCATTTGAAATATGTAAACTGGAATTAAAATAATTCATGATGATTAAATTATACAAAGAGGATGAAAAAACACATAAATGCAAAATTTAGCAACAAAAATAGCAATGAAACAAACACTAAACCCATAAACAGATTTAAACATAAGAAACATAACATAAACATAAACCTCACTGTAGTCACTCTGTCACTTTTTCACTGGTCACTTTTTCTCTTCACACACACCCTGCACCTTAAGTGTGCATTAGCTATGTATGTGTACATGTG
>JAYKQN010000033.1:1805000-1842500 GCA_036785175.1 Eupleurogrammus muticus | reverse complement strand
GGTCAGTGGTCGGTGTTCTATCTGACAGGCAAGTATGCAAACACATCCAAACAGTCCCTGTGTGAATTTCATAAGTGGGAGCCTCTCTGAACTTAATGGGTTTTCTTCCCTGAGTGATTCCACACCCTCACACGGGTGTTACACAAAAATCAGTCTGCAATAAACCGTTCAGAATCACCTGAAATAGGCCGAGCACCTGCATCAGATGCTGTTTATGACACCAACGGGAGCGTTACCTGTATCGCGGGTCACGTGGCGGTCACATGACGCGGGGACGTTCTCGTACGTAACGGGATTGTACGGAGCGTGCGAGTGACCGGCGTGCACACGGCGTCCTTAAAGAGGAACCTGCTTGTGTTTTGTGGGGAACAAAGCCGCCCTTTCTTTCGTTCTTTCTGTCTTTCTTTCTTCGCGGGGCCTTTACACCAGCGAGGCTTTGGCCTCAGAGGCTCAGCTCGTTGCTGCGTTTCTCCTCATGAACTCTGTCCTGCAGCTCAGCAGCATGAGACAGACGAAGAGAAGAGGAAGGAGAAGGTGCACTGTTGTGTTGCCCTGTGCAATCTAAGTTAACGTGAAATAAGCTTAAGTTGTTCTGTTTTAATGAACCCATACAGTACAACTTGTTGAGTCCTCGCATCCTTTACTTGAGTAACAGTAAATAGAAGTACTGTTGCTGCAAATGAGCAGCAATAATATACTTAAAGAATTAAAAGTAATTACTCAGTAGGCAGACTGAGTTAATTATTATAGAAAACGACTTGGTTTTAGTCCCTGAACGCATATAAGAGCTTTTAAATGTTCAAGTTTAGTGTGGAGCCAGTTTGTGGGGCTTTGGGTAGATCATTAGTAAAAGTCATAACACGTTCTGGAAAGGAAAAAACATAAAAAAATCCATTTAATAGATTATATTTAAGTATAAGGGTCAGTGACAAATGTTCGGAAAGATGAGAAAATAAAAAAAATACAATGATAATGTTGGTTTCTTGTCATGTAAATGTCCATTTGTGCCAAATACTTAATCCACCTGGAATAAAAAACTAGTTTTTAATAGCATGTGTTTTTTTTTATTTTTAAAAGAGTTAAACTATCTGGTACAAAGTTTTTAGGATTACACATTGAGTGTGTGTATTTTAAGAGATGAATGTTAAATCCTTTTTTTTTTTTTTTTTTTTAAATACATTATAATTAAGATAAGATAAGATATGACTTTATTGATCCCACAATGGGAAAATTAGTTTGTTGCTGCAGCGTACAGAGTAAAGAAAAAGAAAATAATGCAATAATGCATTATGGACATAAGAATGGAGAAAAAATACTAATAAATAGCAAGAAAAAAGTATGCATAAGCAAAGCATATATACATACATACATGCACGTACATACCTACATACATACACATACACACATATTTACATATTTACATATATATATACGCACATACACACATGTACACACACATAGCTAATGCATACTTAAGGTGCAGGGTGTGTGTTTAGAGAAAAGTGACATTATAACTACAGTGAGTTATAAAGTCTTATTGCTGTTGGGATGAAATTGTTTAGACTTTCTTATTTAGCCAAGCATTATCCATTATTTGTCATTGACCCATATATATATTGCATATATAATATATATAATTGCACACACATACAAACATTTTGAGACGTTTCTTCTAAAGTCACGTATGTCATGATGTTCATAAAAAGTATTAAAAGTTGCCTGTAGTTGCTGTAATTATCAGTGAAGTGCAGGATGAAGCTGAACAGAACAGGTGCTACTGGAGCAGCAGTGGAAACCCAAACTGTAATTTGCCTGATGTGTGTGTGTGTGTGTGTGTGTGTGTGTGTGTGTGTGTGTGTGTGTGTGTGTGTGTGTGTGTGTGTGTGTGTGTGTGTGTGTGTGTGTGTGTGTGTGTGTGTCACAGCTGTGACAATAGCTGGCGGCCCCCTGCAGCCTTGTGGTGCAGACAGGACAGGGCCCACCCCTAATCCCCAGGCTTGTGCTCTTGTGTAATGGTACACAATGCACACTCCATCTGCAGGGCAGCGCTGCCGTGCAGCAACGTGCTTCACCCTCAAAACACGCTTTTATTTTCCCTCCATGTTTCACATCCTGCGTGAATGAAAATATGATCATTTGGATGTTTAACCAGCTCCATTTACACATTATCTAAGGTTCCATATTTTACACTTTACCTGTGTTTTTTGTAAAGAAGGTTTGTGGATTAAAACCCAAAATATGAAATGTCATGTTTGTCAATGCTGAGTATCACGTACGTATTCTGATTCGTGATTCTTTGCCTTTCTCTGAGACTCTAAGGAAGCATTTCCAGTTAATTCCCAGCACTTCTCTTATCTGTGAGAGGAATTCTGTCAGTTTACAGTAGTCTGTCCAGCATCAGAACCAGACGAGAGGGGGTTCGACGTGGGCAGCTGACAGCGAACAGGCTTCATCACCAATGGTTGGAATGTTTCTCTACTTTTTTAAGTTATCAGTGCAGTGAATGACCAGATGATACTGGCTACTTAACGCTTAAATTACCTTTTATTTCTGGATGTGATGACACAGGTGAATTTATCAGACGTAGTAGTAGGACTAAAGGATTTGCTCAGTTTGGGGTCAATCATGCATCTCTCAAGTTATTTATCACTGTAATTTGGTTCAATTCTCCCAGATGTCTCATATGTTGTGAAATGTGTTTTTTATGTTATATCTGAGGCTGATAATTGTTATATGTACACGTCTGCATAACACTGCAGATAATAAAAAAAGAAAGGATTATGGACCAACTTACAACAAAGAATAGCTTTATTAACTAACAGAAAAGATTTAAAGTGCATCTGAAATTAAAAAATAAAATTAAATCCTTAATTAAACATTTTCTGACTGACCATGTCAAACCACATGATACTGAAAAATAAAACTACATAAATGGTCTTATCAGTGATTGTGGTGTAATGTCTTTAATTTCTCTGTCTCCAACATTTCAGACTCAGTAACACACCGGTCTTTCACAGTGAACCAAGCGCTACAGACGCTTCGTCATATTTCCTCGTCTTAGCTTTGGGAGACTTTCGTTTGTCTCTTTATCTCCGTCTCTCTCCGCCTGTCTTCTCATCCCTGTTAAATATGTTTTCATGGTGTCACTTGGTGTCTACACTTCATACTCATACTCTGTGCTGTATGCTCCCTGTGAACACTCTGCTGCCCCCTAATGGAGTGGAGGTGCAACTGTACTTTATTCTAGGACAGTTAAAAAAATCTAAATAAAAAAGCATGTTCCCTGAGGTCAAACGCGCCCCCCTTGATGGAGCCTCCACTATTTGAGAAGCCCTGTGTTATAGACAAACCCTACCCTTGACATAATTAGTTTGATCATCAGACGTCTGCTGTGCAGCCTCTGCTAAGCTCCCTGGAGGCTCAGTGTTCCACAGTGTGGAGGTTAATGTGCCCGTGCTTATACTCGCGTTCATCCCTATTAGCCGCTAATGCATTTCCAGAGCGGCCATTCACTGTGGTTGTCTCGGTCTGGTTGAACGATTACAGCCAGACACGCTGGACGTGATTAGAGGTTCGTTATTATCCCCTAATCAGCCCCAAAGAGTCTATATTCGCAGCGGAGCTGTCTCAGCTTAGCACATAGTTCTGCTCCTCATGTCATGCTGGCTGCGCCGCATTTTTTTTTTCCCCCGGTGGACGGAGGATTGGAGCCAGTATGTGTTTAATAGGAGCTCAGAGGGCGGCTGAGGCCGCTCTGACCTCCTCAGCAGAGCGGATGCAGCGTTCAGGAAGTAGAGCAGCGTCTTTTTCCTTCTTTAGAATATTTATTAAATATTCTAAAACACATTTGTGCACGTCGATTGAGTTTTTTTTTTTTTCTTTGGGTGGAAATCCTGCTCTTTAATTCCTAGCTCCCGTGCTGTTTTTGATGATGTGTTACTCTGGCCAGAACAGCAGCGACCGCAGAGGAGCCAACCTCTGATGGCGAAACATCGGTGACCAGCGGGGTCGGTGATGAGGTCACGGCGCCGAAGGTGTTGAAATGCGGATTTCTTAATATAGCGACTAGAGACCTGGGAAAGGAACTATTGCATTATTATTTTTCTTTTAAGTTGATGTATGCACTGGGATTTCCTGAAGGTCAGTGAATGCATCTTGCAGTGACTAGAAAAAGCAAAGACAAAGTCTGCACTCGTGAACTTTTATTATGAAATTTCTTGTCTTGTCTTGTCATTGGCTACTTAAGCGTCTAGAGCTCAGAACTCAAACAAATTCAGTTTTCTACTATAAACAACTCAATAAACCACCTTTTTAAGAAGCTAAAACCAGAGAATTTTTATATTTCTTCTCAAAAACAAGTATATAATTTAATTATCAAGGATGTTTAATTTATTTTGTATTTATTTATTGGTTCAAAGGTTCAAATGTTTCTTTATTGTCAACTCCTTCTATATAATTTACATTACACAGAGGATTTGAAATTTTCGCTAGACTCCAGGTGTGCAACTTAAATACTTAACACTATACATATAATATACTATACATGTGCAATTTAAACTAAAAACAATAGACAATTTAACCTCTACTATAGCTAATTCTTTTGGACGACTGTGATGGTAACAAAGACATATTTAACGAAAATGCACAATCCTTACTAGGAGCTAACGTGGTCGCAGCCATCTTGGGCGCCGCCAGAAATAAGTCTTTATTTGCATGCAAATAATGCATACAACAAGATAATGACAAAAAATAACTATTGCAGAGTGTTGGCATATGGCAACCATTATTTTATCAATATTTTTTTTATTTTTAAAATCTATTTTACAGTAAAGTGAAAAGGAGGCTTTTATTTTGAAAGGAGATACAATGTGAGGTCACATGACCAGTCCCTTTTGCTCATGTGAGCATCGTTGTCTCACAACCAAAGGTTGACTTTATTCAGAATTTTAGAATTTCTTCCACCAAATAAAAAAATGAACTCACTACCTAGAGTTTTAACTTAATTTTTATTTTTTATTTTGATTTGTTTCTAAAGCTTTTTTGGAGTCACGTTGACTTGCGTGCGATAGAGAGTTAACAGCAAAAACAATTCATTTTTAGAAAATTATAAATGAATAAAACTCTTTGCACAAAAAAGTGCAGCTAAATCATGATTTTTTGTTTTTAATCTTGACTCCTGATTTGTTCACATAGACTCCATTGTTATTAAAGAAAATGCTTCTTTAAATCACTGGTTTTTTTAGACAATAACAGAAATATCGCTCATTTCTTATAGTAATGCTCTATAAATTAAACCATCTGATGGCTGCAGCTCTAGTTTTGAGTTCAGGACTCGCTGTCGTGTTTTTGTCTCTCGGTCACGGTTTTCTATTCTTATCACTTTCTGCACGCACACTCCAACGTCTCTGAATAAAACAAGACCGTGCATGTCGTCCCAGGCATTCTGCAAACTGCAGGAAGTCGCATACTGAAGCAGAAGTAAGCTGTTTTTTTTTTTTTATAAAGCATTGGGGGCATTTTTGTCCTTATTGGATAGAGCACAGTGAAGTGGTGAGATGGGTTTGATGATATGATGATGTTGTGGTTTTTGCAGCATGCAACCATTCAGCTCTACTGTAAAAAAAAAAAACCTAAGTCGTAAAATACTGTGAATAAAAAGAAGCATTAAAGAACAGTGTTTAACATTAGAGCGTGAACCTCACAGTGCATTTTTGTAGTTTAATTAACATTTTTATGTGTTTTTGAAGTACAGAAGAAATCTGTAAAATGAAAGTTCTATAAAATCACTTATATTTTACAGTGCACAAGATGAACTATGTTACAGCAAAGTGGATCCAACAGTTTCCTTGCAGAACATCTACATGCACATGAGATTCAGTGTACTGATAATGATGCAGCAAAAGGACGGTTCTCGCTGCAGCTCCTCGTCGTCTCTTCTCTCTCTTTTTTTTTTTTCGAGCGCCGGGCGTCAGGTTTCAAAAAGCCTGCGGTGCGCCGACGGCTCGGAGGGAGACGGCGAGGGCCTCCGTCGCGCTGCCCTGTAATTACAGGTCATGTTTTTTCCTAATACGCTAAACAGATGTTGCTCAGAAAAAGGCTGGGGCCGACCCGTCGTTACGATCAGCTGGTGATTCTGTTGATTCAGTGATTTATCAGTTGTTGCGTCTTCATGAAGCTAAATCAGCAGCAGAGGAATCTGCAAACGCTGCTGGGACAGCTTCCACAATAATGTGCATAAACTACACTGAATAAATCAGTGGTCTGTGCTGCTGCATCATTTAAAGTTGTTAAAAAACGTGGCCCAGGGTGTCGTCGTTTCCCCTTTTGATCGCCACTGTGTCTGAAGTGATTCATGCTGAAGTCAGTGTAGGTGTCCATGCCCTGCAGCTAGACGCCTTCCAACGCTTCACAATGGAATCCTCCTGGCGGCTAATTAGATCAAATTTGTTAGAATTAATTGAGTGTGAAGAGGGAAACTGCATTTAAGGCATGTTTTTTTTTAAATTTAATTTCCAACACGAGAACCAGTGATGATCTGTGGCTGCAAATTAACGTCTGTGTTCATTGATGTGAGCTACAGAGAAGCTTGTGCTCATTTGTGTTTGGATGTTAGACGTCTGACAGGCTCCTGCAGGGCGATGTGGCCTTAACCTTCTCATGTATGACAAGCCTATATCTTCAAAGTAAAACATCCTTTTGCATATTGCATTAATATATGCTAATCCTAAACGTTCCTGCAAAAAAAGAGTCTATATTTATTAAACAGTGAGTGGCACAAGAATAGACTGTGCACATTTTCTGCAAAATTTCCACAGATGCAACATTGAACATCAAGAATTTAGTGCATTAGTTTTGTGCATGCTGTAACTTACAATGGAATTTCAAGGCACCATTTTTGTACGTGTTTTCACCATAATGACATTTCAAAACTGCATTAAATTAAAATGCACTTGTTGTGCAGGTCATTTCAAAATCAGTTAAATTAAAAAAAAGAATGGTGAAAAAAGTTGATCGAAATTTACAAAAATGCATGATGAGTTTAGGATATTGAGTATATTCTATATGCTGTCCAACCAGTTGTTTTTTTGTTCTATATGTTGAATATATTTGGAGGAAAAGTGCAGATTTGTGTCTTTCTCCAAGGCAAAAGGCAGCTGAATGGTCTGTTTGGGCAAATAAACTCCTTCTCTGAGGGGGAAATAAAATGCAGTCCCTGTAACACTGACATTGGCATTTTGTACAGCCAGACCTATTATACTCTGTGAAATAGAACCAATTTTGAGAATTATTTTCTTATAGGTTTGGAGCATTGTGGTCATCTGGCGTTACGTGTGCAGATAACTTCAATATCATCAGCATAAAAAAAATCCAAATTCACCCCATGATCATGGATAATTTTCCTAAGTTTGAACATAAAAAGACCAAAAATGGAACCTTGCGGAATACCACAAAATATTTCATGTATATTCGATTAAGATAAGGCCAAGTTATCAAGTTTACCTTCGACTATATATCGACTGTCATGAGAGAACGTGAACATTTCATTATCAGCACTCGCTGCTGTATCACAACTTTTACAAATACCACGTTGTAAATGTCAGCATTGCTGCTCACATGCATGGGTCATGCACTGGTTTCATTTAGCATTCATGTGCGATTTTCTTTCTTTTTTTTTTTCTAAGCTGCAGGTTATGTTGTGAGGTTGGTGAAGTGAAGTGAAGGTAAAAAGAATCTGTCTTTAAACAGTTCAACAGCACGAGTCTTTTCCCCTTTTTTGTTGTTTTTCCCTCAGCTATGGAATAGTGCAGTTTATTTAAAGATCAGCTATCAACTTATGCTCCAAACATCTCCAGAAACTCTATCTATACCTGTGGTTCTCAAAAAGTGGGGGGTGAGGCTTCATCAAGGGGGGCGGGTTAGACCTCGGGGAACATTTTTATATTTTTATTTTTGATTTACTGTCCTAGAATAAAGTGCAGTTGCACCTCCACTACATTAGGGGGCAGCAGAGTGTTCACAGGGAGCATACAGCACAGAGTATGAGTATGAAGTGTAGACACCAAGTGACACCATGAAAACATATTTAACAGGGATGAGAAGACAGGCGGAGAGAGACGGAGATAAAGAGACAAACGAAAGTCTCCCAAAGCTAAGACGAGGAAATATGACGAAGCGTCTGTAGCGCTTGGTTCACTGTGAAAGACCGGTGTGTTACTGAGTCTGAAATGTTGGAGACAAAGACATTAAAGACATTACACCACAATCACTGATAAGACCATTTATGTAGGTTTATTTTTCAGTATCAGATGGTTTGACATGGTCAGTCAAAAATGTTTAATTAAGGATTTAATTTTATTTCTTAATTTCAGATGCACTTATAATCTTTCCTATACCATACTCAGTCCCCAACTCAACCATAGAAAGGGTCCAACAGGGTAAATTAGGAACCTCCTGGATCCAAAACCAGAAGACCAAGAGCAACCTTATTTATTATCTGATATTTGGACGCTGCCATTGTATTTTTTTTCTTCTGTTCAGGCATTTCCTGCAAATTTGTACCACAGTCCAACCCCCCCCCCCCCCCCCGTGATTTAAAGGCCTTTCTACAGTTTAAAATGTTCCTGCGTCTCTTATTAATAACGAGCTATAAAAAGACCCGTTTTAATCCAATTAGCTGTCTCTCTTCTTATATTTTTCAACTAGATTCTGTTTTCCCAGAGCGGCGTTGAATCTCAACCCCTAAATCTTTCTGAGCGGCTGTCGATGATGTGCCTTCTACTTTCTGGCCCGTTTTTTTTTTTTACCGCGGGGTGTTGTACTTTTCCGACTCCATCGGCCAAATGTAGACGGAGCAGCGCAGCGTCATATTGACATTTCCAGAACTGGGATGGAGGGGAAAAAAAAAACATTTTCCACTCTCTGAAAACAATAAAATGCAAATGCGAGGTTAGTCCGCTTGTTTTAGACTCGGTTATACAATACATGACAAAACCAGCTTCCATCCAGTTGAATTTAAAATAACACGAATGCAAGTAGGGACGTCTCTGTAATTATTATTATAGTAACTGTGCAGGCAGTTTTATTATGTTCTGAGCCCATTCATTACAATGACTAACTGTTCCTTTGTATAAACCTGCTCAGCAGTGGTTGCTGATAACGTGGGGACATTAAAGCCTCACCTCACAGCCATTTAGTTTTATGGCTCGACTCATGCTGAACTGCTTTGATTCACCCTGACATCATCGGCACTAACAGACCCGTGTCTCCTTACTTTGCTTAGATGAGATGAATACACAGCAGATAGAGGGAAAAAAGCTCTGATCTCCGGTATATTTATGCCTGCACGGGCAGGAGGGAGGAAAAGTTGCATCAATGTGCATAAATGAGCGTAAAAATCTGGATTAAAACAGCAGAAATAAACAAGCAAGCAGGTGTTTCTGGATCAGCATCTGATTCACCAACATGGAGTTCTAATCGCTCCTCAGGAATCCTTCAAAGACAGAGAATCTGCCTGTTTAATGGGTTTCTAGTTTATTTTTTTTAGTGCAAATCCTGGAATTTCTGTAAATAGGTATTGCACACTGAGTCTAAAATCTCGTGTGAGTGGTTGTGTTGCATTGAAATCACTGGTTTTCTGCACGAGATGGAAAAGAAATCCCTCAATTTTGCAAACTAGTAGATTTAACCCATCAGGACCACATTGACACCTAAATACATATAAAGGCTATTTAAGGTTTTAACATACTCTTATATGGATATTAGATACCAATTTAAATTACTTTGGGTAGGTTATTGGCAAAAGTCACAATAGACATATCTATGTATAGGTATGTATATATATTAGATGAGATGCATGAATACACAGCAGAAAAGTTGCATTAATGTGCATAAATGAGTGTAAAAGTCCGGATTAAAACAGCAGAAATAAACAAGAGAGTCACCAAAATCTGCTTCGTCTGGACAAACAGGGCAAAGTTCAACATGGAGATCACAATGCTCCTGATGAACAGCCAGAAAATCTGCCTGTTTAATGGGTTTGGTTTTTAGTGCAAATACTAGAATTTTAGTAAGAGTACGTATTGCACACCTTGGAGTCTAAAAACTGTTTTTCTGCATGACATGTAGTGTATGCTGATATTAAGGTTGATAGAAACTAGATAAATATCCTTAATTTTTCACAATAGGATATTTAAATGCATATGAGCGTTTTTATGTTTTACTTTATCACTGTGGAGCAAATATTACATTTATTATATCTTTGGGTTGGATTATTGGCAAAAGTCATAATCTAGAAAAGTCCCCATCACATCATTGTTTTGTGTGTGTGTGTGCGTGTGTGCGTGTGTGTGTGTGTGTGTGTATGTGTGTATATATATATATATATATATATATATATATATATATATATATATATATATATATATATATATATATATATATATATATATATGTGTATGTTTGTATATATGTATATGTATATATATGTACATATATAGGACCCACAGTGTTGTTACACAGTTGTAACAAGAAATTTGGTTCCCTTTGGTTGAACTTAACTCATTAAGTCCCAAAGTGACATTTACTAATCATCCTGATATGGATGATTAGTAAATGATAAGTATAATATGTTTACCACTGATGCCCAATGTTACATAGATGTTAAAATACAGATCTGTGGGAATAAAAAGTATTATTCTGGAAAATAAAACTTGATAAATGTGTCTAATGTGGCCCATTTGGTCTATGGTAAAACTTGCATAATTTTTCCTTTAAGGATAAATGGTTCTGTGTTGTTATGGGTTAATAGAATATATTTAAGTATAGAGTCAGTGACAAATAGTGTTTGGCATGATCATGATTTTGTGTGATTTACATTCATCGATTCATCAGTTTTTATTTATTTATCACAAAAATCGATTTTTTTTTGCTATTTTTGACACAAAAGGTCAAATCGTGCTACCAAAAAGAACAATAAATTAAAAAAATGTAATCCACCTACATTTTTAAAAATGAGTTCATTGTATGTGTTCTTTAAGAGAGTTAAACTAAAAAAACTTTGGTCTATGTGACCCACTTAGTCTATGGTGTAACCCACATTATTTTCCTTTAAGGATGAATGGTTCTGCGTTCTTAAGGCTTAAAGAAGAACTATCGTCCTGTGGTTTTCCAGAAGGTGACATTACCGTCTCTGAACGTATTAACAATGCTGCGATGGTGTTGTTATGTTGAAGCGCCGCGAGCTCCACTTCCTGTCTCACCCAACGCTGCTGTCATTGTCCTGGGAGTGGACACAGGAAGTGGAATTCTCCATGGCGACAACAGGGGAGTGGCCCTGTGCACACACACACACACACACACACACACACACACACACACACACACACACACACACACACTTTTTTTTTTTGTAATGCTCTTTCACAGAAATCCCCAGTTGCATAATTTATTATTTGTCGCAATAATCCAGCGTCCAGTTGCACGGAGCCGTCATTACCAGCTCTTACCGGCAAATTAAATCTAAAACTTGACATCACATTAGAGGTTTACTAGGAGCATAAAAGTACATTTTAACGTCTGTGTGTGTGTGTGTGTGTGGCAGGGACCGTGTTCCCGTTTCTTTCAGCCTTTTACGAGCATCCATTAAAATAAATCTCGCTGTCTTTTACGAGCTTTCGACTTAACCTTTCGCGTTGGGTTTGTTGGTTTTTGCCTGAACCTCGAAAGATCCATTAAAGCTGTGACTGAAACTTGTTGAATCGAGGACAATTTGCCACCGTGTGTGTAGTCCTGTAATGTCAAAAACAATGTCGGCGCAAAATTGGACAAAGAAAGAAACGCGTTTAACAAGCAGCCGTTGGACACTGAGAGAACACAGTAGCTTACAGGTGTTGTTTTAATAGTGTTGTCCTTGGGACTCCTGCAGTACTCAGTGCTAGTTTCCTTCCTCTGCTTTCTCCCTTCACACTCTCTCTCTGGGCAATAACAATAATAGTCCCCTCATGGCGAAGCCAGGCTCTTAATTTAGCAAACGCACATGGCACTTCCTCCAAAAAAAGGGCCCTCACGTTCTCAGGCAGGCGGTGACATATTTTCGGTCGTGTCACCTGTTGGTGTTCGGCTGGTGGAATGTGGAGGGAGGTGGTGTGGACGTAGTCTTCATTCAGGCTCAGAAGAGGCCTTCCCTTGTTTTTTAACCAAGGCGATTCCAGTGTGGATTCAAGTGTTTGTCGCTGAGGGGTGTAACAGTAAAAAAAAGTAAGGTGTTCATGGACGTTCATTCTGGCCTTGAACGCTGCTCTCTCAATGTAGAACTTAGTTCCAGAGTGAGTCAGATTCCATTAGATCCTTCCAGGTTAAAAACCCAGCTAAAACTCCCAATAAACAGACCTTAACATGTAGCTGAAAACCAGCTGATCTGGCAGCAGCTGTCATACCTGTCACACTAACAAATACGTCATAAAACATAGAGCAACAGCCAGGAGCATGGAGGAAGGCAGCACCACAGCTATGAGCATTAACACAATGTGATGGAGAAGTCAGTACTGACCCAGACTGAACCTTAAGGACTACAGTCCTGCTTTTATTTTACCAATAAACACCATTTAAGCTGCAGCTTTGGAGAATATTCTGCAGCTGCTACTAGTGTGGACTGAATGGATGAAACAAAGTGTTAGGAAATGATGGAATTTAGAGGCTGTCACCTCAAGGATTAAAAATTGGAGAAAAACAAAATCTGATGCATATTTTCCACATATCATTCATATAATAGTGGGAATTAATAGTAATAATTTTACTAATGGGAGCATATAAAGGGTAAAAAGTATTGGTCCAAGCACAGAACCTTGTGGAACTCCACAACTTTTGTATTTAGAGGCTGTCACCTTAATACTAAACCCTGGTTGATAAGGAGTAAAAACTGGAGAAAAACATGAATCTGATGCATAGTTTAATGTTAAAACTGATAAAATAGTTCCTGTCTCTGGTTCTCTTTGGGCTGTGAAAATAATATTCACAAATAATAGCTCACAGCAACATTTTGGGGGGAAAAGAAAAGGGACCACAAACTTCGTTCAGAATGTTAAACTATGAACTGAACTGTTGTATTTTTTTTATAATTTGTGAACTGAACTTTGAACTAGTTCTGGCAGAAAGTGAACTTTGCCAACACTGAAAACAACATTTCAGCCTATTATCTTTAAAATATGTTAATGTACAGCAGTGACTCATTGGCTCATATAGAAACTAATGCATCATATTGATAATGAAATAAATATAGAATAAAATATCAGTCAGATGACCAAACCTCTACTTTTACTTCAATACTCTTAATGGATCTGTAGTACATTAACTATATTGAGCTCATAATACTTACATACTTTTACAACTGGCGAAATTACACCAAATTCAACCCTGCGTTTCTGTAGAAATTCCCCCACCCGGTGATGCTGATTGGATGAGTGGTTGTGGAGACATGCGACACAAATTCAGAAACGACAGGGATTCCTTAATTCTTCTGCTTCAAGGTGAATCAACTTTGTGATGGAATGGGAGGAAAGGTCAGGTAGCACATAACTGCCAGTAAAAGCTCGGCTCAGGTGGCGCGAATTACAGCCGAAACCGGTGGAATAAACCGGTTATTAGAACTAATATTGCCCTGACGAGAGGACGGAGGAACTCAAATAGTGAAAAAAACAGTGTGTGTAGTAGTGATCTTCCGTCATCGGTCTTCTTTCTTTTTTCACTCTCAGGGCTCAGGTTTCAGGAAATCGACATCCTCTCTCTCTTTGTGTATTCCTTTCACTCTCTAAACCTCAGATTTATCTCTACTTTTCTCTAGGTGGAAACCTCTGTAAACTAGGAACAGGTTTCTCTGTGAAATCAGAACTCGTTTGACAGACACTGCAAGTACTAAAATAAGAAAATAGTTCCTGTGTGCTGTCTTTCCTAAAATAAAAAGAAATAAAACTCATGTTCTGCAGTAGTGAGCTCAGTCTACACATCCGAGCTTGGACGCATTTGCATGTCAAAAACCTCCAAAACCGAAAATTGTCAAAGATGCTGACTACAACGCTCCTCGTTTTCCCTTTGCCTAAATTAGTGCCAAACATGGTCGTCGACCGGGGAGTTAAATACAGGGGAAGTTACAGTAGGCTGCTGCGCCACATCCTCGCGTTACAGCCAATTTACCGCACGGACGAAGACTCAACCTCTGTCCGCCGTTCACGTTTTACTGGAATGACCCCATGGAGCGTTCTCTTCTTCAAAGGAACTTGGTGTAAGAATAAATTTTAAGATCCTGAAACTGTAATAAAGCTCACCAATAATCCTGTGTTGCATACGTCTGTCTTTGCTTAAGCGGACATTTTGTGAGGTCACAAGGTCAAGCCATTGCTTCATTTTTTTTAAGGGGGGCAACAACCTAAAAAGGTTGGGAACCACCGTTCTAGTCCATGGAACGTCATAAAAAATGGTGAAAAATAGCCCTTATTAAAATGCCCAAGAGTCCAAGATGACCGCTTCTAATAACTGTGTCACCGCTTTGTAGTTTACCTGACATAAAACACAGATGTCGTAGTAAATCCTGAAGAAAGGACGGTGAAATGTGTAAATGTGTCACTTTTCTTTGGTAAATTCCACCTATCTGTTGATCAGCTCCTCGCTTTAATCGACTAATCTGCATCTGGTGGCTTTTCTGTCGCTTCTCTGCTGTTGCTGCAGCAGCTTTCTAAAACAAGCCGGAAAAATTGTAGCTGGGTGTCTGACAAGGTCAAGGCCTCCCTCTCCGTGAGCTGCACTGATGCCTCCAGGCTGAAGGTGAACTATTTCTGTCGGATACTGCAGAGGCAGCGTTGTGTTACACATTAACACACACGGTGCAGGGAGGGGAGACCTGGAATTCTGTAATTATACAAGCATTTAGATGTTTATGTTTATGCATAAATATTATATCTGTCTATAAATCAAGGACTATATGTCAGTCTTATTTCTTCTTCAGTTCCTCTCATTTTTCTCTGAATGTTTGTTGGATCAACCTTTTTTGTTTCTGATGTAGAGTCAAAACATGATTGTTCTATCATTCTCATTAAAACTTAAGAGTCCTGTATGTGTTCTGTGGTGGTGTAGGGGGTAGTGTTCTTGCCTCGTAAGCAGCAGACCCGTGTTTGAGTCCTAGCTGAAGCATTTCTTTGTGTCTCTGCCACTAAATATATTTTACTAAATTAAAAGCAATTAAAACTCTTCCACTTTAATAGCAACACCTTGTTGCTGTGAAAAAGTTAGGATCCAGACTTCCTTCATCTACAAATAAATCAAGTAAAATCTGTCAATCTGTTCCTCTCATGTCTCTCTGACTGTTTGTTGGATAAACTCAACTTTACGTATAGTTTGTTTATCGTATGATGGGGGGTATCCTTCATTTTGAACTTTTTGGATGGATATTTCTATCCTTTTTGGCAAGAACATGGGTTATTACGTTATTATTAATATTTTAAGTCCTGTAGGTGTTCTGTAGTGGGGTAGGGGGTAGTGTTCTAGCCTCGTAAGAAGCAGACCCATGTTTGAGTCCTAGCTGAAGCATTTCTTTATAAATATATTTTATAAATAAAAAGTTGAACCCATCTATCCCACTATCCTGCAGCAGCTCTTTAGTTCCAGTGTTCCAGCTCTGGATCACCATGACGTCAACTCCAAGACGCGTTCACTGACACTCAGGAAATCCAGACACTCATCGTCTAAAACTCATCGTTTTGTGGATGGACAAGTTGTTGTGAATATTAAAACTAAAGATTTCTTATCATTTCACCATTTACTACACATACTGTGGTTATCAGAGCAGTGTGTGACTGAGGTTTTTGTTGTTTGTTTGGCTAAAAGAAGAGTTGGAATGTGAAGCTTTAATACAAGTCGAGTAAATAAATCCAATCTTCAAATTGCTTGTTCTGTCCAGTAGGGCTACAATGACTCTGGATAGATTTTTTTTTTCTTCATTTAATCTTTTATTGACCTTGTTCACCTGATAAAGAAGGAAATGCAACACGATAGTGTCCAATAGAGGATGAGCACACACACTTTCTACAACAGAAAAGAGAAGGTTAGATGAGATTAAACATGCAGCCCTAAGTGATATTGACTGTATTGATCACAGCGAAACTAAAAGGAGACAGAAATCCGACCATTTTTATCACCACTTCACATTTCTTGAGGGAAACTCTGAAGTGACCTTAGTTTTGTTACTAGTAGTTTTTACCACGATTAGAATAGATCAGATTCAACTTTATTATCATTGCATATGTCACAAGTACAAAGCACTGAAATGCACGTTGCGTCCAACCAGAAGTGCTTCAGTAGTAATTTAAATAGTTATGTTACATTATGTACTGGCAATATACCCATATATAATATAACATATACAGACTGTATAATAAAAAATTGTAGTTTTCACTCCTTACAAAGAGCTTCTTAACTGGAAAATGCTGCAGGCGTGTTTTTTTTTTTCTGTATTTGCAGCACCAGTAGTATATCCACCATATGACGAATCAAAGTGCATTCTTCAGAAACTTGTTTTTATGGCTGGTTTCACTGTGTGTGTGTGTGTGTGTGTGTGTGTTTTATGTGTGAGGGTAATTTCCTCTGGTTGGGCCTGTTTTTTTGAAGTTGGTGCAGTTCTATTAAAAGTGGTGGAAATGTGTTTCTGTGTGGTATGTGCGTGTGTGTTATCTGCTTTTATCTGTGTTTTATCTTCACTGCCATAATTAGCGTCTACTATCACACATGTGATGACACCAATAAATTAAACACATGCCCCCCACTTTGTTTTAGAAGATTCAGAAGCCAATACACACTACTACCACTACTACTACTACTACTACTGCTACTGCATAAAAACATCACGTAAGTTAAGAATCCAGAACACGGGTGAGTAAATGCTTGTGCCAAAATAGTAAGTTAATAAAATATCTGGCGTGAATGCTCAGAGGAAATGACCTGCATGTCTCCCTGTTAGCGCTGTTAACACACTAAATTTAGAATACGATACCAAGGCCGATTCAAATGCGTTTTTGATATAAAGTAATAGGCATAAAACCTGTTATTTAATAAACGTTACAAACATTATTTTAAATTAAATGTCATCTGACAGAAGATCCTTTTTTTCAGTTTTCTCAGCTTTTTTGGAGATAACATTTTTCCACCATTTTGAATTTTGCCCCATTTTTGCGCACTTTTTCTAGACATCAATTCTCATGAAATTTTGTACAGAACCTCTCTGGACCACGGCAGGAAAAAGTTAGGAACTGTTTTGGATTTTTCATATTCCGTACAATTCTGCTGTAGCTGACATAACAAAAAATATTATCTCTTCTAAACGCTTTGTGCCATTGCAACCACAGTGTTGATTGTTGTGTGGCGCTGCACCACAGAATGAACACTGAGCAGAGCACAGAAAAAATACACAGGCAGGAATATAGAGACATGAACATGCGTAAATGGGTTCAGTGACAGTGTTGATTGTTTGTCAAGATGAGAAACTCAAAAACTTTTTAAAATACAGTTTTTAAGATGCATTCGTCACATCTCTCAAAATGTACATTTTGTGTTAGTGTTGGTTTCTTATCATTTAATTTTCCACAATTTTGTGTGCAATGTCAAATCATATAATGAAAAATAATTATACATTTTAAGTATTTAAGTTTAATATAATATATTTATAATATAAGTTTTGTCATTGTCTCATAATATCTGAGTGACTGTGACATATTTGGTGCCATTTGGCCAATGTGTTGATATAGCACCATCAATGAACAATAATGAAAGGAATCTCTATTTGTATGCATGTATAATGTATATTCACATACTTCATGAACCACTTATCACATCAGTCAGATGTTCTTTGATTGTAGAATTGGAAAATTTTACTAAAATTGTATCTGTTTCAATTCTTCTATATTGAATGAGTATTGATATAGAACCTAGGTATACCCATCATTCAATGCACGTGAATTTACTTTGCTGTGAAATTCAGTCTTAACACCAAAAACTTTCCTTTCTTCTAAGGAGCCAACCACAGAACAGGGACTTTGTTGTCCGACATGGACTTTTAATGCAGCCTTAATACGTTTTCTAAGTAACTTAGACCGCAAGTTTATTTTGAAAAGTGAGCTAAACTATTAAATCATCATTGGGAATTAGGTAGTCGGGTATTTTTTTGATATGATTGGCTATAAGTTATGTTCAGATGATTTTGACAGACCTTCATAGTGCCCAATAAATGGCTCTGGCCTTTTATAAACAACCCTGCTATATGAACGAATAAATGGATAGTTCCTAGACTGGTGTTAGCTAGGCTAAATATCAATAATCCTGACCACACTCGTCCCTATACACCAGTGGGGTGCGAGGCTCCATCAAGGGGGGCGCGTTTGACCTCAGGGAACATGCTTTTTTTTATCTTTTTATTTATATTTTTTTTACTGTCCTAGAATAAAAGTCAATTGCACCTCTGCTACATTAGGGGGCAGCAGAGTGTTCACAGGGAGCATACAGCACAGAGTATGAGTATGAAGTGTAGACACCAAGTGACACCATGAAAACATATTTAACAGGGATGAGAAGACAGGCGGAGAGAGACGGAGATAAAGAGACAAACGAAAGTCTCCCAAAGCTAAGACGAGGAAATATGACGACGCGTCTGTAGCGCTTGGTTCACTGTGAAAGACCGGTGTGTTACTGAGTCTGAAATGTTGGAGACAAAGACATTAAAGACATTACACCACAATCATGCTGATAAGATGAAGTACTGCTATAGACGAAGGGTTCCATGTGAACATAGCAGCTGAGTTTGGCACCGAGCAGCTGTCACATTCACAAATGAACCCTGAAAAAATGTGAGGACCAGATGTGAGAATCCACAGTCCGGTGCCGGCTCACACACCTTTGTGTAAGGCATGCAGATTCTCAGTAGCTTAAAGTAAAATATAAAAAAACAGGACCAGTGCGGCATTATGAGCTCTAAAAACACACACTTAGCTTTGATGACATTCACACACACACACACACACACTGATGACTTCACATTGGAGGAAGCCGACCAAACTTGATCCTTCACTTCTCTCCAACAATGGCAGCCATTGAAGGCTCTGACTCACATGGCTGAACCTCTCCTCAGTTTCCTGTCAGAGGGAACCTCTGAACTGGTATCTTTCATACCATGTTCATGGTAGAATTATTCTACCAATATGATGCTTAAAAAAATCCCCCGCTACAAGTAGAAACCTTCATTATCGGTCTTTTGTGACTTATTTCCCAGTGAATCCAATTACTGGTTTGAGGTTTGGACGGTTACAGACGGGATTTAAATCAACTCCTCACATTTAATGGGACTGAAAACCTTTAAATGTACAAAAAATAAAAATAGTCAAACAGATCTCCACCCAGATGTTTTAAAAGATCGCTTGTTAAAAACTTAAATACCGTATTTTCATGACTATAAGCTGCACATAGAAAGTCTTATATTTTCTTCAAAATGTGTGGTGCGCCCTATGTATGTATGTAGGGGAAGTGTGGGCATGGATTGTAGATAAAATAACGGGGATGTGGATCACAGAGCAGAGACTGGATCAGTGGATCACTGAGCAAAGAACAAGTGGGAGAAGCGTTCTGACGGTCAGTATTCCACTAAAAGCAGTAAAGCAGCAGAAGAAATGAAAATTGAACATTTCCGTCTTGGTGCTTTTGTTTCTGTCCATTTCTCCATCCAGACCAGGACTACGGTAGCACAGCAACTTCCAGTGGATTATAACGCATCATTTAGAGGAAAGTGACTCTGATGGTGAAGAAAGTGAAGCTGGCATGTTTGATGGAGATTTAGCTGCTGTTGGAATCAGAAACAGAGGATGAGGACTTTGATGGTTTGATTGATGACATTACCCCGCTCTATTTTTAAACACACACACTTGTGTGCTTGTTTTATCTGTGTGTTTTACTATGCGCACAATGATTAAAAAATGTTAGTACTTTGTAATAAATACTTAAATAAAGCACAACCAAACTCAGTTTAGCTCCCACTCTTAGTGTATATATCTATGTGTGTATATCTATGTGTATATATCTATTTGTATATATATCTATGTGTATATATCTATGTGTGTATATATCTATGTGTATATATCTATGTGTGTATATATCTATGTGTATATATCTATGTGTGTATATATCTATGTGTATATATCTATGTGTGTATATATCTATGTGTGTATATTAACCCTCCCCTATAGTTAGGTTCCTTATGTGTGTGTTAAATACAGTAATGACACACAGAACTGAGCCTTTTAGTACGGTGTCTTGTGGTCCTGAAAATATGGTAATTGTTTTATATTCTCATATATAATAAAATGTTGCCTCCGCATTTTGCCCAGAGGTCAAAGTACAACATTGATAACTCTACTCGGTGAGAGATCTGATAACATCTGACCTGAGTTTAACTTGAGGAAAAATTCAAGGCAAGAACTCGTAACTTTTGTGTTTTCCAGAATGTAGTGAACATGACTCTCTGGCTTCGCTGGGATCTTGGTTGAGATTGGTGATGCTGTAGGTGTGTGTGTGTGTGTGTGTGTGTGTGTGTGTGTGTGTGTGTGTGTGTGTGTGTGTGTGTTATGTCTCGGGAAAAGTCCTCAAACAGATCTCCGGTCAGATTACTCCACTGCTGATTCCTAATCTTTGAACCGTTGGGGTGACATAACCGGATCCTTTCTTTCTGGCTGGGCTGTCGGGGGGAGAACAGAAAGCAGAGGAGGAGGAGGCAGGTTTTCCTCCAGCTGAGCTCCGTCTGCCTCGGAGGAACAAACCTCGGGCTCATCTCCATCTAACCTTGTTTTTATATTCGCGTACACACACACACATTTTAAGTGGAATGACATCATGCTTCAAACACGCTCTCTTCTTCTTCTGCTTTCTGCAGCAGAGTTGAATCTGTAAGCAGCCTGTGTGTGACTGGACAGACCATCTGGAAAAATTGTAAAAATTGTGAAGGTTTTATGTCACTTTTGACTTTTCACAGTCGGACAGACCTAATTTTTTTTTCTATTCCCGGCTCCCAGTGTTTTAGCTGCAGGCTTTAAGCCTGTCAGAATAGGCACTGTTAATGACCCGTATTCAGAAAAGTAGAAATACCATTTTATTGTAGTATTATCAGGAAAAAACTTACTTATTGCAAAAAATAATCTAATGTAGTTTTTAATATATTTAGCATATAACATCAGATGAATTTACCTTTTTATAGAAATTCATAGATTTTTAGTGTGTATTAACTATTGCACAGTGTTGCTATAATTTTATCTATAAAAGCTGTGATGCAAAATGTATGTTTTTTTTGTTTTTTTCAATTAGCTGTGAAAAAGGGGCTTTTATTTTGAAGGACATACAATTTGTAAGGTCACATGACCAGTCCTTTTTGCTCATGGACATCTGATTGTCTGGGGAAAATTCTCTTTTATTGAGAATTTTTGGAAAATTATTGACAAAAGAACTAACTAGATAGTTTATATATATATATATATATATATATATATTTTACTTTTATTTTATTGAATTTTTGTTCTCATGCTAAATGGATTTCTTGCCATGCAACATGCAACAATATGCATTTATGCACATGTGTAAAGTTCCTGGAGCATAACCATTGATTTACATACACAAACTATCCTGATACTATGTTTACAACTTTTTTATTATATTTTCTTAAATATTTTATTAAGAAGGACGTCAAATTTATGAGGTCACATGACCAGTCCTTTACGCTCATAGACATTTGTGTGCATCATTGTCTGGGGAAAATTGTCTAATGTTGAGAATTTTGGAAAAATATTGCCAAATAAAAAGTTGAACTCACTAGATAGTTTATATATTTATATATAAAACTACATTTTCTCAATTTTTTCTAATATACTAAATAGATTTGTTGCTATATGGCAACAATATGCAAATAGGTAAAATTCCTATTGCATAAAACCCATTGACATACACAGCATGAAACTATCCTGAGACTATGTTTACAACTTTTTTTTATTATATTTTATAAATATATGTATTTTTTAGGCCATTTTAGGTAATAAAAACATTAAAATCTCTAAGTAATATTTCATGCATAAATAGAGATTTAAGTGTGTCTGGGTAACAACCTAATATATAACTAACTTCAATCCTATAATCAACAAAATCATTTAAGATTTGTACCAGTTTTCTAAACAATCCATTAGTTGGTGCTCTGTAATTAGATTAGGAGATAATTCCTATGACCCTTTTTGTACCGGTTGTTATTTGTAGATGTGCTGTGATTAGTCGGAGTGCAGCAGGACAGATCCATTAGTTGATTGTCCTCATGTGATTTTAAAGAGAGAAGCAGCCATCATGACACACACACACACACACACACACACACACACACACACACACACATCCTTTAAGCAGTGAGCTGACCATCTGTTCCAGGCACCAGGCCCTGATCAGTGCTCACACACACACACAATCATCCAGTCAATTTATACCAAGACTCCGTATCACTGTGTCACATAAAATACAAGAAAAACACAACAACATAATTGTATTTTTGTTTTTTATCTACCACTTCTCCTCCATTCCCCAGATATTAAACAGAAAAACACACATATGGTATAAATATTGTGATATTTCAACACACCTCAGCCTTCTACCTACCACAGGCTTGTAAGTGTGCAGCCATATATAGATAAGATTGAGTGCTGTGTGTGTGTGTGTGTGTGTGTGTGTGTGAGGTCAGAGGAGGTGTGTGTGTGTGTGTGTTTGGGGAGGGGGGGGTCCTGGGTGCGTGTGTGGTGTGTTTTCTCGGCACATATCAAAGCTGCCGGGGTGACACATGGACAGAGAGGGTTGGATGTGGGGTGACAGGAAGGCTGCAGACAGGGGTGTGTGTGTGTGTGTGTGTGTGTGTGTGTGTGTGTGTGTGTGGGTGTGTGTGTGTGTGTGTGTGTGTGTGTGTGTGTGTGTGTGTGTGTGTGTGTGTGTGTGTGTGTGTGTGTGTGTGTGTGTGTGTGTGTGTGTGTGTGTTTTATCAGCCTCCAGCTGGAGTTGTGTGTTCTCTGCACCATGCACGGGTCCCTGTTCCCGTTTCCTGTTTTCACGCTGTTTCTGCAGCGTGGAAGTGGATGAAGCATGACGCATCAAAAATAAAAAACTTTTAATACAGTTTTAACCCATAAAAACCCACAGTGTTGTTACACCGGTGTAACAAGAACGTTGGTTCCCCCAGACTCTTCATCATGAGGTTTTATGTCTGAACTTAACTCATTAAGTCCACCTAGAATATATAAACCTTTTGAATAGAGTTGAACTATCTGGTACTAAGTTATTATGGTTACGCTAAATGACACCCCCTATATATGAGAGGCCTCCATCCTTATGATTTGATGATTGATTTGACTTCCTTAGACTTTTTATTAAAATAAATGACCCCTCAGTTTCTCCCTAAAATCTGAACTCGAGCACAATGTTGAAATCTGAACCTGAATCTTAATCAGCATCGATAAAATCCTGCTAATACCCGTTTCTAAATCAGTAATATGTTATTTTATTAAATTTTATTTCTCCAGTGTTTTCGGTGCAGTGAATAAACCTCAGTCATGGAGCTCTTTCTCTCTCTGACCCCATGATGCCTCTGCTGTGTATTAAAGAGGGAACTTGTTGAATGGCGTGATTGTGTTTTATTCACTATTCAGTGAAGAGAGCGGCAGCTGCTGTGTGTGTGTGTGTGTGTGTGTGTGTGTGTGTGTGTGTGTGTGTTAATGGTAATCCTGTCGCTGCCGATGACTTCTCCCTTTATCCTTCGTGCATGTTTCAGTAGATTACATAACAATGATGAGACATTCGTGACATAATCTGACACATTTCGTAATCTGTCAGATTGCAGAGGGCGGCGTTGAACTGTTTTAAAGATTAATTGAACGTTCACTTCTGAGATAAAAAAGAGAGTAAATCCTGTTTTATTGTGCAGCCTAAAGAACGTTTCTAATCAGAGGTTTTTGAGGTTTCTTCTGCTTTTTCCCTCCTGTTAAGGTTTTCTTTCTTTGTACGATATAAACCTCTAGGAACAGAGGATGTTCTGTTGTTTTTGTGCAAACTGCGAAGTGTGTGCGTAGTGCATAAAACCTAATGGAGTCCCATTGACTTGCATAGACTTTTTTTTATTATATTTTATAAAATATATGTATTATTTAGGCCCTTTCAAGAAATAGACACATTAAAGTGTCTAATTTTATCAATAAAAGATGTGATTTATAACATAAGAAACATATTTTTAATGTTTAGGGCATATAATTTATGACTTCTTCCTTTTTGCTCAGGGACATTTGACGAGTGAAAAATGTCTATTATGGATAAAATTTTATATATATATATATATGTGTGTGTGTGTGTGTGTGTGTGTGTGTGTGTGTGTGCGTGTATGTATGTGTGTATATATATATATATATATATATGTGTGTGTGTATATATATTTTGAACTACATTTTTACATTTTTTTATAATATACTAAATCGATTTGTTGCTATATGGCAACAATATGTAAATATATAAAATTCCTACTGCATAAAACCCATTGACATTTTTTTATTGTATTTTATTAAATATATGTATTATTTCTATTTTAAGTCAATAAAACCTTAAACAGTCTGAGTGATATTTCATGCAAAAATAGAGATTCAGGAATGAGTCTGTAATTCTAATCCTGTCGTCATCATCACCTATAATCATCATCATTCTCCTTCTTTTCCTCTTCTTCCTGCAGTGATGTCTTGAGTCGCGCCCCTCCACCCTTGTGAAGGACGTGCCAGTGCCGTGCCGCTGCTCATGGGAACCCCTGCTCCGCCATGAGTGCTCGTGATGGCGGCGTGGGCGGCGTGGGCGGCGTGGGCGGCGTGGGCTCCCTGGGCCGGCGGCAGCGCTTTGAGAACTCGGAGTTCACCGTCCGCATCTACCCGGGCGCCCTGGCCGAGGGCACCATCTACTGCCCCATCAGCGCCCGCAAGACCACCAGCGCCGCCGAGGCCATCGAGCGCGTCATCGAGCGGCTGCGGCTCGACCGCACCCGCTGCTACGTCCTCGCCGAGGTCAAGGAGTTCGGCGGCGAGGAGTGGATCCTGAACCCTGGCGACTGCCCCGTGCAGCGGATGATGCTGTGGCCCCGCGTGGCGCTGGAGCACCGCCCGCCCTCCGGCGGCGAGGACTACCGCTTCCTGCTGCGGCAGAAGAACCTGGACGGCTCCATCCACTACGGCGGCAGCCTCCAGATGTGGCTGCAGGTCACGGAGGAGCGGCGGCGGATGGTGGAGCGCGGCCTGCTGCCGCAGCCGGAGCCGCGCGGCGACCACGCCGACCTGTGCCACCTGCCGGAGCTCAACGAGCGCTCGCTGCTGGACAACCTGCGCTCGCGCTTCCGCCAGGAGAAGATCTACACGTACGTGGGCAGCATCCTCATCGTCATCAACCCCTTCAAGTTCCTGCCCGTGTACAACCCCAAGTACGTGAAGATGTACGACAACCACACGCTGGGCGACCTGGAGCCGCACATCTACGCCGTGGCCGACGTGGCGTACCACGCCATGCTGCAGCGCCAGAGCAACCAGTGCATCGTCATCTCCGGGGAGAGCGGCTCCGGCAAGACGCAGAGCACCAACTTCCTGATCCACCACCTGACCGCCCTCAGCCAGAAGGGATTCGCCAGCGGCGTGGAGCAGATCATCCTGGGGGCGGGGCCTGTTCTGGAGGTAAGCGGCGACCCCAAAGCTCTTGGTTTCAAGGTCGAAACGTTGGTTGTAGTGAAGGAGCTCTGCTGGGAATAGCTCCTTATAAACCTGCTTTAAATGGTCTGCTGCAGGTTGTTGTTCCAACTAAAGCAGTAAAACACCTGATTCTACTAAAAAAGGTCCTTTAGCAAGAGAATCAGGTGTTGCTGCTTGGGTTGGGACAGAAACCCGGACCCACACCGACCCTGCGTTAGCTGACGCCTCATTAAAAAGCTCTAATTATAACCTCAAGCTCCAGACATCATCAGTTTCCGCTTTGAGGAAACCAGTACAAGTATAGGAACAACTCTAGTTTAAATAGATTCCAGCTTTTCCATCTTTATAATCTACAGTTCAAATGGTATTTTTGACAAACTGAAGAGGTTTTACTCCCACATTGGGTTTTTTTTTTTTTTCAAAAGATCAAGCTTGCAACGAGAGAAAAAACTATAGATAAAAACCACCATTAGAGGAAATACCGTAATTTCTGGACTATAGAGCGCACCTGATTATAAGCCGCACCCACTACACTTTTAGAGGGAAACCGATTTTGTACATACACAAGCCGCACCTGTATATAAGCCGCATGTGCCCACATTAAAACATGTAAACATATTTACAGAGAAAGACGGTACACAGAGAGAGTTTTCAAAGTTGTAATAATATAACTTAATAATAATAATAATATAACTTTCTTCCCAAACGGTGCCTGTGAGAGGGCAGTAAAACGGTAGCAACATGGTAGCAACATGCAGCAACACAGTATAACAGGTCTGGTAAAACAGGTCTGGTAAAAGAACATACTGGTAAAAATCACGGTAAGCGTCTTCATCTTCCTCAGTGTGGGAATGAAACAGTGTCATATAGACGTCGTCTCACACTCCCTCAGCCTCTCTCTCATCCTGAGACAAAGTTTACGTGCAGCAGCTGTTTCCTTCTTTATCGGACAGCTCGATTGCTTTTAGCTTGAAAGCTGCGTCGTATGCCTTTCTTTTTGCATTTTCCATGATAAGGGTATGTTCACGCTAATTTAATTTATGCACAAGACAAGAAGTTGCAGTCTTCCTCGACGCATATATTCCACCGGTCTTAATCTTACCTTTTCTACTCGAGCCCCCCTGGTGGCCGTTAGAAGAATTACATACATTGGCCGCATCACTGAATAAGCCGCAGGATTGAAAGTTTGGAAAAAAAAGTAGCGTCTTATAGTCCGTAATTTACGGTACTGGAATTTTTTTTAATCATGGCAGCAAAAGCAGAAAACAGATTCAATTAAGCAACTTTTAACTTAACGAACCTAAGGCACTTATAATAGTAAAAATCTGCAGTAGCAATCATTTTTGCTTGAAAAAAATCTACATGTATTCTTGGCATCTACTTCTGGTAGGTTTCTATGGATAAAAGTGTTGTTTTAAAGAACAAACCTGCAACTTAGACACAGGAAATATTGGGATTTTCTATTTTTTTATCTTGCATTCTTGCAAAGCTCGACCTGCTGTGAATATCAGGTTGTAAAATAAGTCTGTATGGACACGTTTTGCTGTGTGGATCGTCCTGATCTCTCTGCTCTATCAGTTAAAGTTGTGTAGACAACCAGTTTGGAGGTAGACGTCGTGGAGGCCCAGCCGGAGGGTTTCGCGAGAGGAAACGGGTTGTTTTCATATCTTCAAGACATTCCATTCATATTCCTTCTCTTCTTCGGGGACTTGTCACTTAAACGCACGCCAGTCGTTTTTTTTTTTGAGTTCACGTCCATGTGTTGTTTTCTCATTTGTCTCCGGACGCTTTGAAGGGTTTTTTTTTGCGTAACGCCGTGAATCTGTGTGCACGATGGCGCCCAGTCAGGGAGGCAAACGGCGGTCGCGTATTGTGGAGGGACCGGTTGTGTTTTCATGTAAGAGCTCAGATCGCTCACTGTCAAGTCCTTCACTTACGAAGAAGCTGACAATGCACAGAGAAATGCAAACATGTTCTCAGGTCAGGGGTCATTGCTCTGTCAGGAAGAGAGGGAGAACGCACAGTAACGGGTACATGTTTGTAATATACAGCAAATCAGAAAAATCCATTAAAGTCCACTAACTGTAGTCCAGTCATCATTTTAATAGTTTATAATAAATGCATCTTTTACATCTATCATCAGAGTGGTTAACATTAGGTTTGTGTTGCAGATAATTCATGTCCCATTCTTTTAACTAGCTTTCTAATAACCATACTATAACTGTCTAATAACTATATAACATATTAGAACTTTATTATATCTGTTTAATAACTATATTATATCTGTTTAATGACTATATAATAACTATTATATCTGTTTAATAACTATATAATAACTATATTTTATCTGTTTAATAATTATATTATATCTGTTTAATAACTATATAATAACTATATTTTATCTGTTTAATAATTATATTATATCTGTTTAATAACTATATAATAACTATATTTTATCTGTTTAATAATTATATTATATCTGTTTAATAACTATATTATATCTGTTTAATAACTATATAATAACTACATTATAACTATATTATATCTGTTTAATAACTATATAATAACTTTCTAGTAACTATATTATATCTGTTTAATAACTATTTTAACTGTCTAATAACTATATAATAACTATATAATAACTATATAATAACTATATAATAACTATATAATAACTTTAATACCTATTTTATAACTCTCTAATAACTGTGAACTGGCAACATGCCACTTCCTGTGCCTGTCATTTTCACATTAAAAGCCCTGCATCGTTTCATACACTAGATTCTGACCTAATTTTGTCCCCAACGGTTCCCAACTCGAGTTTTTCTTTTTTTCCATCAGGCGTATTTTATCCAACATGCACATTAGCAGCACTTTGACTCGTTTTGACCTCCACAGAAACTTAATCCTGTCAACATTGTTTTGATCAGCCTCTTGAATATTTTACCAGCATGAGTAAAGAGACGGAGATTAAAGGTTGAGTTTACAGCCACTCAACCGGAGCTGATTTTTCAATTCACTAACTCGTGTATTTTCAGTTTCTATTCGAGCAAACAGAAACTCTGCTCGTGCTTTCAGGCCAAGTTCAAAGGCAACTTGCAGGAGTAGCTCCTAACTCTTGCGTTTCACAGACCCTCTGAATGCCATTCTCTGGCGTGTCCCCGGTGGGGTGGGGGTTAATGTGTAAGCATACCGGGTTAATCCTCAACGCAGCAACACGACCTAGCGCTTCTGAGTGCAAAGGAGCAGCCCTTTAATTGTTTGCACAGCCAGATTGCGTATCTGCCCGTCGTGGTGATTGATGCCGAGAGCTGCTGCTGCTGCTGCAGAGGAAAAGAGGAGCGGCGTTACGTCACGGCTCTACGGCTTTTATTTCCTCCTAGCTCCTCACTCATTAAAGCAGCAGTCTACCCCATGGACCAGTTTAATGTCAGACAATATCTTCAAGGACCGGCGTTCAACGTGTGGCGGACAAATACAACAAAATAATATGTTTAAACACGCCTTCAAAATAAAATACAGTGCATGTGCAATACAAGTGCATGAAAACTACAACTCGCCACAATGCTTAACCAGTGCAGCCCTGAGTTTGTTTTTCTGCAGCCAGGCGGTTCCATCTAGGGGGAACAGGAGACAAAGACACCTGAAGTGTGAGGCTTATGTCCAGTCTACCTACTGATGTGGTTTCTGTCGCCATCACTGCAGAAAACCACCGCTTCACGCAGGCTTTTTTAGCCTTAGCAACACGATATGACGCCAAGTACGACTCTCAGTGCACTCACTTTTGTCGATGTGGTGGCTCAGTAATTGTTTCTGTCCTCATTGTTTGAGCTTTATTTTCTTTCTAAATACTCCAAACGCTTCTCCAAGTGGTGAAGCAGTTTTAAGGGCTTCATGGCCTCCTCCTGTTGGGATATATTTGTATTTTAAGTAGATATTTTCTATTAAATGTAGATTTCTTTTTCTTGAAAGTCGTAATCTCCTCTTCCGTTTCCTGGCTCGGCCTTTTCCCCCTTTGCAAAGAAACGTTCCAAAGACGTTCGTCTTTTACTCATTTCGCTAGCTCCAGCTATCGCGTTAACCTGTCACGTGACCGAGAAGAGTGACATAGACGGATGTAACAGAGAATCGGGTAATTTTTCAAACTAAAATATCATCCCGATTCCGAAATAAATGTAGGAGAAACTTGCTGTGCACATGTCGTGATGCAGAAGATGCCGATGCTCACGTCCTGCATCGACATCATTCAGTAACTCAGAGTACTAACCTCTGCTGGAGTTAATGCTCTGGTGTAGGGGGTCGTGTTCTTTCCTTGAATGCAGCAGAACCATGTTCACATCCTCGCTTAAAAGTCCCTTTGCGTTTATGCCATGAAATATAGATATTTTTTCTTTAATGTAAAGAGTGTTGGATCTCAATTGACCCCCGACGTGAGCTTTTTTTGGTTTTAAGAGTAAAACCTCAGCCGGTTTTAAAGGAAATCACATAAATAACGCGCAAAAACATCGTCTGACAGCCTGATTGACGGGCTGGTTATTGCTTGAAATGCATGACAGGCTTCTATGCTGAATCTCATTTGTCTTTAACTTTACAGCTACCATTAAATATAAATAAAAGAACCAATATAAAGAAGAATCTCTATATCTGAGTGAATGTGGATGTGTCTTTGAGTCATATATTGCAAAAACTGTGTGGGGGTCCGAGTGAGAAATGTGCAGAATTTGACGAATTTGGTCCAAATTTAGTGCTATGACAATAAGTTTTATGGTAAACGTTTTGTGAAATGTTATGTTTTACATTAAACATTTGGGTCTGTAACTTTTAAAGTATTTGTAATTCCAAGAATCTGAATGTTTTTGGGTTGTAGGTCCAGACAAATTGATCCAAATTGGCTTCATATAGATTTTTCCACCAACGTTTTTGTGTCACTTTATTCAGTGAACGTGCTGTTTCAGATTTACAACATCCTGCACAGTTTTGCTGCAGCAGACCTTTAAAATGTGCAGAAATGTTGTGTGCAGGGCTTCTATTACAACTTGCTTTGTGCTATTGCAACCACACTCTGTGAACATGTGTAGATACGGTGCCAGAATGACCATAAAATGACATATTGTGTGTTTTTAAGAAACACAATGCGTCCCTTTTGCTTTCCTCGTTGATTCCCCCTTCAAGAGAAAAAACATCGAGGTTTTTTCTACAGGCTGAACTTTTCCCCCTGAGGTGTAAAACATGAAGCCAGACCTTTTTTTTTTTAACTCTTGATAGAGGATATCACTTACAAGAGGTTTTGAGTCTCCCTGGAAAGCGGCCAACGGCTGCATGTCTGTGTTAAGGTCCTGACAAGCCCTGTCGCCCGAGTGCTTCAATTAATAAAACTCAGCGAGGAGGAGATGAAAACATCCGCTGTCGGAGCCTGTTGTGCAGGTTAAAGAAAAAAAAACTGTCTGCACTTGTAATTTTTGACCTTCTCTAAGTAGACAGACTCTATATTCATCACTCTTTTTTGGACTTCACTTGACCTGCAGGAATGAGGATGACTTCACGCATACGTGGAATACGACAACTTGTTGATTCAGTGCTTATCTGCTGCGCTTCGTTCCTGACGCTGTTTACCTTCTCCCTGCCAGATACGACCGAAAATTGACATTAAGCTTTAAATTCCTGTGACGGCATATGCTGGAATTTACTTTACGGCATTTTTTTTATATCAGGGATTTTTTTTCCAGCTCTGTAACTGGATAACTTTACCCTGATGCCACTTCAGCTTTTATTGCTATGTTTTTAGGACACGCTGCTTTTAAAGGAAGCGTAGACCAGCGTTTCTCAATTATTTTCTGTTGTGCCCCCCCCCACGGAAGAAGAAAACATCTCGTGCCCCCCCACGCAAATATAAATTGTATTATTTGTCTATAAATTGTTCTAAGTACCTCTGCATAACGCTGTATCCTTATTAACGTATAAAAGAATAAATAAGAAAGAAATATGGACCAACTTACAACAAAGAATAGCTTTATTAACTAACAGAAAAGATTTAAAGTGCATCTGAAATTAAAGAATAAAATTAAATCCTTAATTAAACATTTTTTACTGACCATGTCAAACCATATGATACTGAAAAATATCAGCATGACTGGGGTGTAATGTCTGCTACACCTCATACTCATACTCTGTGCTGTATGCTCCCTGCTCACACTCTGTCAATGAGAGCGCCACTGCCCCCTAATGTAGTGGAGGTGCAATTGCACTTTATTCTAGGAAAGTAAAAATAAAAATAAAAAGCATGTTCTCTGAGGTCTAACACGCCCCCCCCTTGACAGAGCCTCCACTATTTGAGAACCACTGACTAAAACTAGACTAATGCAGAAGATTACGCCGCTCTTTGTTTTTAATCTTTTGCACTTTTTCGCTCCATATCCAGAGATGACAGGCGGCTGTTTTGTGCAACCCGACCATTAAAGCCCATTTGGCCTCCCCGCTCGATCTCCATTTGTCTAGCAGTGTTTATCGGTAATGACAGGTTGGTGCTGAAACACGGGATGACGACTGAGTTTAGTCAACACCACATAATAGTTCCACTCTTGTTTTACGCATTAAAAACCTTCAGATTAGACAGTGATGGATTTTAAAATCTCCTGCCTGTCTCTGTTAAGTGGAAAGAGCATGAAAAATCTACCAATTATGATGCAAAGTGGTGCAAAATTTGATAAGTTTAGGCCATCTCAGAGTAAAAGTTACTTTTTTTCTGTTTTTCTTTGTTTTTACTTATTTTCTCTTCATCATAGTTGTACAAAGTTAATGTAGTTGTGTATATTAATCATATATATATATACACATATATATGATTAATACCACTATCAAATACAAGGGACTTCTTGACTTTTTCCACTTAAAAATTAGTATTTAACATCAGTTTTTACTTAATTAGGACACAAAGAAAGTCTTCCAACTATAAAGTGTATATATATAAAGACAGATTTCCCAGCATGCCCTGCCAGGAGCTTTCTATATCATAGTCATTTGTTGATGTGATTTTTGGTTTTCACTCCGTTTATTTACACATTCTAAATGAAACACAAATCCAGGTGACACCCTGGCATTTAAAAAATGATTAAAAGCTCAGTTGAAGACATGCAAGTCTGGAAAAAAAACTGAAAGAATTCAATGTCGTCGACACTGTTGAAAACTAAGAGCTCAGACCTTTGTTATATTTTATTCATTTTTCTTTTACATGTGAGTGACATTTCAATATGAGCTCAGCTGGTTCAGTTCTGCCCCCCAGTCGACATGGAGAGTCTGGGGTTACTTTAAGCTGGGGAGATGTCACAGGGTGTTAGAGCGTGTGTGTGTGTGTGTGTGTGTGTGTGTGTGTGTGTGTGTGTGTGTGTGTGTGTGTGTGTGTGTGTGTGTGTGTGTGTGTGTGTGTGTGTGTGTGTGTGTGTGTGTGTGTGTGTGCGTGTGTGTGTGTGTGCGCATGTTAGAGGACATTTGCTGCAAGGCACTGCTGTCATTGCCATCAGAGGACATACCAACACCATCTTTCATGTATGAATTCACAACAGACAAGACAGACACACACACACACACACACACACACACACTTGGATACTCAGCTATGCACCCACACACACACACACACACACACACACAGACTGTACATCTGACATGTTTCCATTGTGAGCTGCAGACAGACAGATGTGCAGTAAGTAATAGTCTTCTTTTTTACAGTGACACATGCAGTACTTCGTAGTACTGTTTGGGTTTTAGTTGAAAACAAGTAAAATCACAGGGAATTGGCTCAACTCTGCAGCTCTATGAATGAAAAAGGGTCCCTGTTACTACACTAGTGTGACTACAGCAGTTTAACCAGTCAGATAATAGTGTTTTAATATCTATAAAGAAAAAAGCTTCGTCTCATTCCTCTCTGACGGTTTGTCACATCAACTTCAACTTTCAGAAATTTTCCGGTGAATCTTTTAAGATGGAGAGAGTCTGAAGTTCACAGAACCTCAGGAAATCCAGACATTGTCATTTTATTAATGGATGGATAGATAAGTTGTTGTGAATATTAAAACCATTTTTCATGTTATGCTCTATACTTTTGGAGAATAATCAATGCACATGTGTGAGGGCGTACCTTGACCAAAAACAAAGGTTGGAAAACACTGGTGTAGGGGGTCGTGTTCTTGCCTTGAATGCAGCAAAACCATGTTCACGTCCACGAATATGTTCCTTTTGCGTTTATGCCACAAAATATATCCCCCCCCCCCCAAAAAAAAAAGCTAATGTATGAACAGCAAAACTACAAACTCCCTGAGAAAACTTCACGTGCTGCCGTCTTTTCTTTTTTCTATAAACGCTGAAACTCCAAGACGCGTTCACTGACCCTCAGGAAATCCAGACACTATTGTTTTATTGATGGATAAGTTGTTGTGAATATTAAAACTACAGATTTATTATTATTTCACCATTTAATACACATACTGTGGTTATCAGAGCAGTGTGTAGGACATGAATAAATCACCTTCATCCATCTATCTACTTTTCTATATGAATACACACTTTCTACAGGCTGTGAACTAATTCTACTAATACAAAAGTATTGAAATATTTGGTCTGTGGTGTGTGTGCAGCTTCTGCCCTGAATAAAACAACAGACCAGACCAGGTCAGACATCTCCATCTTCCATAGAGCAAATCTTTACAGTAGATAGATAGATTGTAGTGTGACGTTCAGGTACCGTAGTTTTTTTTTTTTAGTTAGACTTGTGTTCATGTTTTTAATGCATGCCAGTGACCCGCTGACCTGCAGCTATCCTCTTCTTCCCAGTGCGAGTCAAACCAGGTCAGGCCATCTCCTTCACTGCTAGTACCTCCACACACACACACACACACACACACAGACACACACACAGACACACACACACACACACACACACACACACACACACTGAGTAGGATTAGTGTGTGTTACGCCATCTTCCCCAACCGGGCGGGGTCGAGTCAGATTTACTGTGCCCTCAAATCTGTTCACACTGTTACCGAGTGTAAAATTACAGAGCTGCATAACGGCGACTGGCCATCTAAAATAATTCAGTTTCACTTCAAACCGGTAAAAACAGAAGAAAGAAAACAATTTTTACATCATAAATATTTTCCAAAAGATTTTCCAACACCTCAAAATATGCCAAACAACCTTCAAGGTAAACCCTTTGCTCTTCGTAATGCTGAGCAATCAGGCATTAAAAGACCTCAGATTGCAATTTTATATATATAATTTAATATTAATAGGACAAATTATGACATATTCACCCCTTTACGAACCTATAATGTTTCTAATTTAAGCACAAAATTGCTGAATTTGATCATAAAACCACACAGATTGATGGATTCCCTGTACTTCTGCTCATCTCATTCAGATCATCTCGTTTTTCTCATAACGATCATTAGTCATAGTCATAAAATAAAGAAATAATAAAACGCTCCTCAGGAAACGGATGAATCACGCTGGCCTTTAATCAGTCTCCATAGTGAAACAAACACGACTGGACGTCGGAGATTTTTTCTAGTGGTAGAAAGAGGAAACTCAGTATTGTTGTGTGTTTAGTGACTGTTGTTAACGTCGTGGATATTCTGCTTCAGACGAGACATTAAACGACCAAAACTAACATCAAGGTTTGTTTTTTTAAATATGTATTTGGTGTAATTGCATTTTGTTAACTGAAGACCACCAGCTGTGAGGTTTTTGTTTACATCTGTACTAGTGCTTCTCAGTTATCTTCTGTCCCCCCCCCATGGAAGAAGAAAACATCTCGCCCCCTTGCGTGATTATACTTAGTAAAATTTGTCTATAAATTGTTAGAAGTACCTCTGCATAACACTGTAACACTTATTGACCTCATACTCATACTCTGTGCTGTTTGCTCCCTGCTCACACTCTGCCAATGAGAGCTCCACTGCCCCCTAATGTAGTGGAGGTGCAACTGCACTTTATTCTAGGACAGTAAAAACATTAATAAAAATAAAAAAGCATGTTCCCTGAGGTCTAACACGCCCCCCTTGACGGAGCCTTTAATACTTAAAGTGCATTTTGCGGATACAATTTCTGTGCTTTTACTGAAGCAACATTTTCACTGTTATTGACTATTTTTTTTGAAGATTGTGGGTCAGTGACAAATCATGTTTAGCATGATGAGAACATCAAAAACTTCTCTTAAAATGTTTTAAAAGTCCATTTGTACTATATTTTTTTAATAACTAAGAACTCCATAGGCAGACAGAGTTAATTTATTATAGGATACGACTTGGTTTTAGTCACTAAATACATATAAGAGTTTTAGTTCATCACTGTTGAACCAATATTAAACACTTTGGGTGGATTATTAGCAAAAGTCTAAATCTAAAATAGCACCCCTTTACAACTTTTTTTTGTTTTTTTTTTTAAATATACATCAATTAACCCATATGAACCCACAGTTACACCAGTGTAACAAGAACGTTGGTTCCCCCAGACTCTTCATTATAAGGTTTTATGTCTGAACTTAACTCATTAAGTCCCAAAGTGACATAAACTAATCATCCTGATATGGAATATGTTTACAACTAATGCCCATTGGTACATATATGTCAAAATACAGATCTTTTGGAATAAAAAGTATTATTCTAGAAAAAAAAAACTTCAAAAATGTGTTTTGTGTGGCCCACTTGGTCTATGGTATAACTCACATTATTTTCCTTTAAGGATAAATGGGTCTGGGTTCTTGTGGGTTAATATAATATATTTAAGTATATTTTATTCATGTTGGTTTCTTTCCATTTAAAAGTCAATTTGTACCATTTATTTTCTTTAAAAAAATCATGATTTTATGCTATTTTTGACACAAAATGTCAAATGGTGTCACCAAAAAGAATGATAGAAGATAGAATAGAATATAAAAGTCATTTATAAATATATATATTTAACAGTTGAACTAAGTTTTTAAGGCTAAACATGACAGTTTTGTCTCTAGTTTTTCTTGCTTTACTCGAGCTGTTACCAGTTTTATGGATGAAGGGAGGCGGTTCTCCACGCTTACCAAACGCACCACAACACCTCTCAGAGTTTGTGCTGATTAGTGAATGAGTCATGTGACTACAGACGTGACTCTTATCTCTTCGCTGGCGAAGACAAATAAAAACCGCCGCTGTATTTACGATAGAGGCAGGTAGCAGAAGAACAAGGGGGGGGCGGGGATAATTCCACTTCCTGTTGCGTTGATCTATCAGGACGCATCTTATCTGCGTTAAATCGCTCGTTAGGTTTCAGTATGAGCAGGAAATGTGCAGAGAAGCAGAGGTGGAACCTCTTCCAGATGTTTCACACGCTCAGTTTTACACCACATTTGGATGTATGGGAAGCATAGGATGACCACACACACACACACACACACACACACACACACACACACGCCACCTGTGAGGGTTTTACGTAAGTCAAGTGAGGAGTGAAGAGTTCAGTGTTGATGGAACCGACTCCAGGTACTTTTAAAATCAAGAGGACGGAAAAACCTGTTGAGAGGAACAAACTGTGAGTTTTAAAAGCAGGGAACATGTCAACTGTTCTCCTGTTTAACAGATTATATCACAGCTTTTACGGGAAATGAATTATATACAATTAATCAGCAACCAAATGGCTTTTTCAAAGTGGAAAATAGCCTCAA
>JAYKQN010000033.1:1635000-1800000 GCA_036785175.1 Eupleurogrammus muticus | reverse complement strand
CTAGATCTAACTAATTGGATTGACCTCCTTCTTCCTTCCACCGTGTGGATTAGCTTCAGCGTAGTGATTCTGCTCAGTCACAAACCCCCCACCCCCCACATCACCTGGTTGCTTTGTCCCGACAGCGTCGCTCAACGTTAGCGTCGACGCTCGCCAGCTAAGACCTGTCATGGCGGCCAATATATGATGAGACCACCTGGAGTTGGGTTAGAGATGCGGAGGGAGAGCGTGATCTGTCAGCTGAAGTTAGAAGATTCCAGATCTATCTATGAATTTAAGGAGCGTCTGTTCCTCTCATTTCTCTCTGACTGTTTATTGGATCAACCTCAACTTTCAGATATAGTTTGGTGCGATGGGGGGTATCCTTTATTGTTAAATTCTTTGAATGGACATTTCTATCATCTTTTGGAGAATTTTTAAAAATCAAAACATGATTATTATATTATTATAATTAAAACTTAAACTGTAGGTCAGTGTTTTCCAACCCCTAGTGGTACATGAAGGTACTGCAGGTAGAGATTAATTTATTTTTTTTCATTAAGGACGTCACACAAAGTGTCGTCCCAATAACTCGGCTAACTTGTAATATGTGGACAACTGAATATTTGCTGTGGGGGTTATTAATAGGCTATTATTTAATATGATTTCCAAGATTTCATAAATTCTTTATTTTTATGTTGAATTAAGTTTCGTTTAAAATCAAGAGAGAGACTAGGATTTTTTAATGTTCAAATTAAAGAGTTTAATGTTTCAACTTTTGGAGAATTATTAACTCATAAATGTGAAGGGATACTCAAGCCAAAAATAGGTTGGGAAACACTGGTGTAGGGGGTCGGGTTCTTGCCTCAAATGCAGCAGAACCAAGTTCGAGTCCTCGCTGAAAAGTCCCTTTGCGTCTATGCCACAAAATATATTTTTCAATAAGGAAATAAGGAAAAACTTAATGTACGAACGACAAAACTACAAACTTCCTGAGAAAACTTCACGTGCTGCCGTCTTTTCTTCTTTCTATAAACTAAACGCTGAAACTCCAAGACGCGATCACTGACCCTCAGGAAATCCAGACACTATCGTTTTATAGATGAATATTAAAACTACAGATTTATTATCATTTCACCATTTACTACACATACTGTGGTTATCAGAGCAGTGTGTGGGACATGAGAAAATCACCGTTATCCATTTATGTACTTTTATAAATGAATATAGATTCACTAAATAAACAGAAATGTGCTGCTGGATGTGATATCTGCAGTGTAGAAAGGTCTAAAAATAAAAGAAAACCTCCACCTGTCATTCTGCATTTGTCTCATATCCTGACAAACGTTCATTCAATAAACTTCACACTTCAATATATAGATATATAACAATAAAGTTTACTATTGGCCTCTATTTATTTTTAACTGTATCTGTCTGAATAAAAATCTCCATTATTAAATAAAATATCCTCTCATATTCATTTCCGTACCGATGCACCAAGACAATTTACAGTCCAATCACAGCCATGTGCAGCATTTCTATATTTGGTCATTCTCTTACATTCTTTTCAAATAAAGGATCAGGAAGCTACTTCATCAAAAAGCTTAAAACAAAGCTGCTTTATATGAAAAATGTTAATTTTGGAGATATGACGAAACGCATTCCTGGGGAGGCAAATGCTTTTTTTGAGCCTGGTATTCTTAGCAGATCAGATAAATGAATTGATAAGTGTGTGAGCAGCGTGAACTCAAACAGTCCTGACAGCGTCGGGTACACAGCTCGGACTGATTGATGGACTTCCTCGCTGTGGTGGTTGACATCTGGCCAGGCCCCGGACAGATGTCGGTTCTCCGTCCGGGCTCTCGGAGCGAAGGCAGATATTTACAAACCTGTTGAGCCAAGTCAGATGGATGAAGTGACATTTGTGTCTCTGTTACGCAACCAGAGCAAAACTTTTCAAACCCGGAATCTGAAAAATTCCATTAAGGGGATATTTTGTTCCCTTTTTTAAGATGCTTTTAATCACACATTTATTTTTGAATGCAAAAAAGCATCATTTGTCTATAAATATTATAGGTACCTCTGCATAACACTGTATCCTTAATATTGTATAAGAGAATAAAAAAGAAAGAAATATGGACCAACTTACAACTAAGAATAGCTTTATTAACTAACAGAAAAGATTTAAAGTGCATCTGAAATTAAAAATAAAATTAAATCCTTAATTAAACATTTTGACCGACCATGTCAAACCATATGATACTGAAAAATAAAACTACATAAATGGTCTTATCAGTGATTGTGGTGTAATGTCTTTAATGTCTTTGTCTCCAACATTTCAGACTCAGTAACACACCGGTCTTTCACAGTGAACCAAGCGCTACAGACGCTTCGTCATATTTCCTCGTCTTAGCTTTGGGAGACTTTCGTTTGTCTCTTTATCTCCGTCTCTCTCCGCCTGTCTTCTCATCCCTGTTAAATATGTTTTCATGGTGTCACTTGGTGTCTACACTTCATACTCATACTCTGTGCTGTATGCTCCCTGTGAACACTCTGCTGCCCCCTAATGTAGTGGAGGTGCAATTGCACTTTATTCTAGGACAGTAAAAAAATAAAATATAATAAAAAAGCATGTTCCCTGAGGCGTCCCCCTTGACTTCAACTATTTGAGAATCGCTGCTGTAATCAAATTCTGTTTTCTTGAAACATTGATCACATATTTTAGTTGTCACTTTTCTTTCTAATTCCACAGTAAAACCCCAGTAGAACCCGTTCCTCTGTGCTAACATGCAACCGATCCTTCTCATCTTTCCCCCGTGTTGTAATCGTCTCACCTCCTGTGCAGTCGACTCGTGGTGTTAATGCGAGCAACGACTGATCTGTAATAACAATTAGCAGCAGCTTTGCTCTGTTGGTGTAAGGGTCTGCTGAGCTCATGAACACATGAGGAGGGTTTTCTTTCTGTCACAGTTACAGCCTGCAGACGGCGTTCTGGTGCAGCTTGAAAGCTTGAATTCTGTTGTTTATTTGTCTTCAGCATTAGATTTTTCTTTGCTTTCTGCAATGTAACATTGGTGGTAAACATATTCCATATCAGGATGATTAGTATTTGTCACTTTGGGACTTAATGAGTTGAGTTCAGACATAAAACCTCATAATGAGGAGTCTAGGGGAACCAACGTTACTGTTACACCACTGTGGGTTCTTATGGGTTAATTGCAATATGTTCTGTTTTATAACCAATTTTATTATAACATTTACTTATCATTCATCAGTTTTATTAATTGGTTGCAGTGTGAGAAAGAACCTGTTCATTAAAAAAAAACACACACATACAATAATATAATTGTATTTATTTAATTGATAATTGTATAATTGAATTGTATTGCCTAGCACAGTGAAATGAGGCATAATGCATGTAAAACTGTAAAAAAAAAATACATTAAAAACTTTCAAAGACAATGATATTTCAATATTGCGGAAAAATGGATCAGAAGATGGAAATAAATCATCAATCGGACCAAGTCTAATCACCAATTTCTGACTGTTAGAAAAAGCTTTTGACAGATAAAAAGTCCACGACCTAAAAGTCTGAAACGCAAAGAAGGATTTTTTTCATAGGATTCTCTTTTTTTTTTTTTAACTATTGAAAAATGATTTACGGGGCACATGCGTTTTTTGTTGCAGTACCACCAGTGGCCACTAGGATAAAAATAGGCTGCTGCTGAGGGGCGGAGCCACATCCAGGTGTTTAATACACCCTGGAGCAGGTGACCATGTTGCTAAGCAACGGTAACCATCATAGCGCTCTGCGCTAACGTTAGCTCGAATGCTAACTCGCTGACTATCCAAGAACTCGACCTCAAACCAGACTTGTTTGGCCTTTTTGCTTTATTTATTTTTATTTATTACTATTCTCACTGCAAAGCTTCACCGTAGTTGTTGCACCATGTCGGCCTCCGGTCCCAGTGAGATCACGTGAGAAAACCATGTGCTGCGCTCCCCGCGGCACAATACTCTTAATAATATCCTGTCGTGTGTGATGCGCTGTTATTTTCAGATCTCGCAGCGTGAGCATGTGCGAGATTAGAGGGAACATCTGTGAAGTTTCTCCTCGTGTGCGTGATGCAACTCGGGTTTCACAACCGCTCCGGCTTTTCTCCTCCAGTCTGAGCCCGGGGGGGGGACGCCGACAAGTTGCTGGTTACTCTGAAAACTTAGAGAATCACTTAGAGAAATGAAGCATGTTCTCGCCATTAATAATGAAAAGTGAAATTCTGTCCAATGTATTGATTCATTTGGCAGCTGTAATGTGTATTCATGCATGGTAACTATAAATGTAACTGGTTACCAGGGAAACTAACTTGTGTTTTAAGTTTTAAAAAAAGTACTGTGATTTTCTGACGGTCTGTGAACACATCTTAGAATAAGCTTAACCAACTGTAACCGAGTTACTCCAGTATAAAAGTAGTTACCAGCGAAAGTAACTATTGCAGGACTTTTTTAGGTTTAAAAATAAATGATGGGATTTCCTGAAGGTCTGTGAACGCGTCTTGAAGTGAAATGCTGCAGACAGTGAAAAATGTTTTTATATGGAGTTAGTTGTATTGTAGCCTGTGTTAGTGGTGAATAAAGTAGCAGCAAAACCGACTAAAGTTCAGAACTTAATTCTACTTTTTCTCCATTAAATCGCTGCTTTTTACTCATCTGAATCGTCAGGTGATTGATGCTGTGATTTTGGAAAAACTATTTATCTTGGAGGTGGGGCAGTAGGATCCTTATACCAATTAAAAAAAGGTAATTGGATAAATTACCAGTTACTTTAAACAGAAGCTAACTTTTAACACCGTTATTCCCATCACTGCTCAGCATCACATTACTTCATAGTTACTGAATTACTTCATTATAAAGTTACCACAGAAATTAATTATTGCATTACTTTTCACTAGTGTTGGGTCTTTACTTTTTTTCCCACTTGCTGCATTAAACCGACTAAAGTTCAGAATTTACACGACTTTTTATGCTGTAATTTGCTCCTTTTACTCGTCTGACCTGGTGCCAGCTGATAGACGCCATGATTCTCTCTTGTATTTGGTAAAACATTTATCTTGAAGTAACATGTTATAATTTTTTTTAACCGCTGTAGCATCTTGTAGTAAGAAAAAAAAACGTAAAAAGTACCACAACAGCTACTTTACCTGGTAACTAGTTACTTTTATAATGTTACAAATACTTTTATATCAGTTACTCATACAGTTACTTTTTTAGGAGAAGTAACTAGTAACTATAACTAATTACTGTTTTATAGTAACGTGGTACTTTTTAAGTAATGGGCAATTTAACAAATTACATTTTTATTGGCGCTGTTAGTATTCCAAGATAAAAGTTTTTCCAAAACACAAGAAAGAATCATGGCGTCTGTCAGAGGTCAGACGAGTAAAAAGCAGCGACTTAATAGAGAAAAAGTAGAGTAAACTTCTGAGCTTTAGTCTGTTTAGCTGCTGCTTTATTCCTCACTAACAGGCTACTGAGGCCGTCGCCAAAACTACAAACTTCGTAAGAAAAGTTCACGAGTGCAGCATCTTTGCGTTTTTTACAACTCGCTGCACTCATGAGCTTTTCTTACTTTTTACTCGTCTTACCTTTTTAAGTTTGAGCTTTTTTTTCTTACTACAAGATGCTACAACAAGTCAAAAAAGCAAAGACACAACACTTATTCATGAGAAAAGTTTACGAGCATTTTGTCTTTACTTTTTTTTCCCACTCACAACACTTGGGAACTTTTCTTACCAAGTTTGTAGTTTTGGCTATAAAATAAGAATAAAATAGCAGCTGAACAGACTAAAGCTCAGAACTTTACTCTACTTTTTCTCTATTAGGTCGCTGCTTTTTACTCGTCTGACCTGTTACCAGCTGACAGACGCCATGATTCTCTCTTGTGTTCTGGAAAAACTTTCATCTTGGAGTAGTAACAGCACCAATGAAAATGTAATTTGTTAAATTACTTAAAAAAGTACCACGTTACCTTCTAACGCTGTTACTCCTATCACAGGTCAGGATCAGTGTTTGCCACGTTACTATAAAACAGTAATTAGTTATAGTTACTAGTTACTATTATCTCTCTTGTGTTTTGGAAAAACTTTTATCTTGGAGTAGTAACAGCACCAATAAAAATGTAATTTGTTAAATTGCCCATTACTTAAAAAGTACCACGTTACTATGAAACAGTACTTAGTTATAGTTACTAGTTACTTCTCCTAAAAAAGTAACTGTATTTGTAACTGATATAAAAGTATTTGTAACATTATAAAAGTAACTAGTTACCAGGTAAAGTAAAGATGCTACAGTGGGTCAAAAAACGCAAAGACACAACACTAGAGAACTTTTCTTTGAAGTTTGTAGTTTTGGCTTTAAAGTAGGAATAAAATAGCAGCTGAACAGACTAAAGCTCAAAACTTAAACTCTACTTTTTCTCTATTAAGTCGCTGCTTTTTACTCGTCTGACTCTGACCTGTTACCAGCTGACAGACGCCATGATTAGTAGTAGTAGTAACAGCACCAATGAAAATGTAATTTGTTAAATTACTTAAAAAAGTACCACTGTTACCTTCTAACGCTGTTACTCCTATCACAGGTCAGGATCAGTGTTTGCCACGTTACTATAAAACAGTAATTAGTTATAGTTACTAGTTACTTCTCCTAAAAAAGTAACTGTATTTGTAACCGATATAAAAGTATTTGTAACATTATAAAAGTAACTAGTTACCAGGTAAAGTAGCTGTTGTGGTACTTTTTACGTTATTTTTCTTACTACAAGATGCGACAGCAGGTTAAAAAACGCAAAGACACAACACTTGAGAACTTTTCTTACGAAGTTTGTAGTTTTGGCTATAAAGTAGGAATAAAGCAGCAGCTGAACAGACTAAAGCTCAGAAGTTTAACTCTACTTTTTAGCCTCTGACCTGTTGATTATAACAGCCTTCCTTCAGTAACGGGCAGTAACTTCAGTTGTTCTATCTCAGTGTAAAGTGAGTTGAGTGACTTCCTCCCAGCTCCACATTAGAATCCCTCACTCGTTTCCAGTCATTTTCTAAACTATAATTTGTTGAGACTATTTTTAAAAGTGTTGCATGTTCTTTTCTCGTTGTTTCCTGTGTCTGAGCACAGTAAACTGGGAGGCCGCTCCATGTTTTCCAGGACATGGAGCCCCCCCCCCCCCCCCCCCCCCACCACCACCATTACATTCCTTTTCACTGTATGGCGGCCAGATTTTGGGGAAGCTTCTTTCTGCGCCTCCCTGCATTTCCTCTCCCCCTCTCTGCTGGTGTCTGGGTTGTTTTCAGCAGCAGATCGACTCCGTTCTGCAGCCTGTGTGTGCAGTTGTTAAAGCAGCGATCCTGCACGCAGAAAAATATTAAACACACCTTTTTTTCTTTTGCGCTGTACTGACATACGCGCAGTCAGAATGCAAAAAAAAAGTTGGATTAAGGTTTCTCAACTAGCCTTGAAATCTGTCACCACTCAATAAATCCGCCCTGTGATCCCTCACGGCACACCTCCACGCTCGCCAACAGACAACGCCACACACACACACACACACACACACACACATAACAGAGAACCATTGTGTGTACAGGAGAATTCACACTGAGATGCTTTGCAACCTACAATTTTCTCGAGTTATCTCTCAAATCTTCTCTCGTCTGCAGCTAAACGGCGACTTCTGAGGAGGATTTTTTTTTTTTTTGCACATCAGATGTGCATCCGACTTCCCATAAGTTGGAAACCGTGTCCTTACAATGTTCCCCGGTCACGGCCGGCACAGGAAAAACCTACAAAAGTGTGTGAAAATGCAGATTAATGCAGTATTAGAGATGGTTTGCTCGTTAAATGAGGCGCCATAAGATTACGGTGTGATGCCTTCAAGGTCTGCTCAGTAAAATGAGCACTAAATGAAGTAAAAAACAAAAAAATAGCACCATGTTGAGTCCAAATGTAATGTTAATTTTGGAAAATTAATTTGTCAAAAATTCGTAATAAAAACAAACTTGTTTGATTTACAGAGATATAAAATAGATAATACAGATAAAATTGTCCTCTATTGCATGAAATATTACTTAGGCATGGTGAAAAAATGTTTTGAATGTTCTTATGATTTAATATGGCATAAATAATAGATATATTGAAAATGTATATAGAAAAAAAGCTGTAAACAAGAGTCTCAAGATAATTTAATGCTATGTGGGTCAGGAATTTTCCATATTTGCCTATTAGAAAAAATAAAGTTTACTCACCCCAGATGGTGAGTTCAATTTTCTTTAATGAATATTCTGAATCAAAGACAAACTTCAGTTGTGAGACAATGATGCTCACATGAGCAAAAGGGGACTGGTCATGTGACCTCATTTATTGTATGTCCTTTCAAAATAAAAGCCCCCTTTTCATGCATAACTGTAAAAACATATATTTTTATATTACAGCTTTTCAGAAAAAATGAAAACAAAGTAATTGTTTCCACATGGCAATAAGTGGATATGTGCATGTTTATTGAATGGTGGAACATAAAGATTACTACAACAGAACCAAGCTGCATCACTGCCTAATTATAGTTCTATTTTCATTAAATTGAGTAAATTTCATCCTGCAGAATATTCTCAAAAAATGAGGAAAAACCTGCTGCTTAAATGGTGTTTATTGGTAAAATAAAAGCAGGACTGTAGTCCTTATGGTTCAGTCTGGGTCAGTACTGACTTCTTCATCACATTGTGTTAATGCTCATAGCTGTGGTGCTGCCTTCCTCCATGCTCCTGGCTGTTGCTCTGTGTTTTATGACGTATTTGTTAGTGTTACAGGTATGACAGCTGCTGCCAGATCAGCTGGTTTTCAGCTACATGTTAAGGTCTGTTTATTGGAGTTTTATCTGGGTTTTTAACCTGGAAGGATCTAATGGAATCTGACACACTCTCGCAGTTCCATTTAGTCGACACTAGTAGCAGCTGCAACTTTCACGCTGCAGAATATTCTCAGAACATGAAGGAAATCCTGCAGCTTAAATGGTGTTTACTGGTAAAATAAAAGCAGGACTGTAGTCCTTAAGGTTCAGTCTGGGTCAGTACTGACTTCTCCATCACATTGTGTTAATGCTCATAGCTGTGGTGCTGCCTTCCTCCATGCTCCTGGCTGTTGCTTCCTGTTTTATGACGTATTTGTTAGTGTGAGTTGCTGGACAATGATGCTCACATGTTGAATGTTGATGAGCAAAAGGGGACTGGTCCACTTTTCATGGATACGTGTAAAAACATACATTTTATATCACAGCTTTTTAGGAAAATGAAGATAATAATAAGATAATTGTTGCCATATGGAAACACTATGCAATAACGAAATGTTTGGTTACAAAACTGATGTGAAATACCTCAAAACTGTTTCCGTGCAGACACAATAAATCCTGCATAATTAGATAAAAATAGCTGCATTGTGTGTGTTCTCTGTTTCCTGTCAGAGAATTGGCTCCTGTTGAAGTCAACATGTGGAATCCGTATCATACGATCGTACGTTTTATTACACTCTCGGTCAAATACTTCGGTGAGTAGCAGGGAGGCAGCTGCAGCGGGTTCCGCCGGCTACTCGCTGGCACCGAGGAGTTTGCGTATTGACTCAGGCTCCTGCAGTGAGTGGGATCAGTGTTTGCTCTAACAGATAGGCCTGTTTTCCTAACGGCTGAGCACATTTGCTCAGCGCTTGTCAAACACATCCTATACAGGGAGGCAAACTCACCCGGGTCACTCAACCCGCCGCCGCCGTCATCATCAAAGCACAGAGCCGAGTGGAAGACCCCCCAATCCTAAAAATATCCATGCTGGACAAAAAAAGGTCAAAATAAAAGCAGCGACTTTTACTCTAGTGGCAATAATGAATGTCAGAAACTTAAAAATCTGGTGCCCGGTGAGCAGCAAAGTCACTCTGAGGCAGTCAGAAGAAGAAATATGGACCAACTTACAACAAAGAATAGCTTTATTAACGAACAGAAAAGATTTAAAGTGCATCTGAAATAAAAAAATTTAATTAAATCCTTAATTAAACATTGTTTGACTGACCATGTCAAACCATATGATACTGAAAAATAAAACTACATAAATGGTCTTATCAGTGATTGTGGTGTAATGTCTTTAATGTCTTTGTCTCCAACATTTCAGACTCAGTAACACACCGGTCTTTCACAGTGAACCAAGCGCTACAGACGCTTCGTCATATTTCCTCGTCTTAGCTTTGGGAGACTTTCGTTTGTCTCTTTATCTCCGTCTCTCTCTGCCTGTCTTCTCATCCCTGTTAAATATGTTTTCATGGTGTCACTTGGTGTCTACACTTCATACTCATACTCTGTGCTGTATGCTCCCTGTGAACACTCTGCTGCCCCCTAATGGAGTGGAGGTGCAATTGCATCCTTGAGGGAGCCTCATGCTAAATTCTTCTTCCTCTTTCTGAAGTCCATAGCCGTCCCTGAACCTGCCATCATCCCACCCAGCCATTAAAATAAACATGTTGAGTGAGGAGGGCATGGACGTGGCCACGTGAACAGATTTTCTTTTTCTTATGTGGAAGCGATCACATCACCAGGAGTGCGGCAGCTTGTAAATTTGATGGCTGGGCAGTAAAAGCTCTTTACTGCAGGAGAGTCACTGTGTTATTCAGAAGTGACAATGAATTTCTCCCTTGTTTTATATTTTGTAGACTAGTCACTGCTATTAATATGTATATAATATATATTATATTTGAAAATGTAACCTTTCCATCTTTGTTGGACATAGTTGTTGCCAGTTTCTCTTTTATGAGCTTAGATATTAGCAAACATTACATGTGTTATTGCCTTTTGTCATTGTTTTTCCTGTTTTTAATCAAATAGATAATGTAAGTAATTCTCAGATTGATCAATAATGTAAAGAACCATGAGCTGCAGCCACGTCTTCTGTCACTTTTAGAGGCGTTGATGTGATCTGATGAAGCTGGAGGTCAGTTTCAGGACAAAAGCTCATTACTACTCACATTCACTGTTTTTGCATCGTGCTAAAAAGGGTGTGTGTGTGTGTGTGTGTGTGTGTGTGTGTGTGTGTCTGTGTCTGTGTCTGTGTCTGTGTGTGTGTGTGTGTGTGTGTGTGTGTGTGTGTGTGTGTGTGTGTGTGTGTGTGTGTGTGTGTGTGTGTGTGTGTGTGTGCGATGAATGAAAGACAGATGTTTCCTCTCAGTTGTTTGTTCAGCTGCCTTCATGATACTATTAGGTGAACTTTTATTCATCACGCAGCAGATTAGCATGACTCAAATACACAATTACACCGACATCGGTGATGAAACATTCTGATTTAACTTAAGTTAAATAAAGTGTAATCATAGCGTCACATTTATTATTATTGATTTGAAGGCGTTTTAGTGAAGCCACACCCTGGTCTGCAGTGCTGCATTACGCTGGCAGGGAGTCAAGCTCAGGGCAGTGTGTGTGTGTGTGTGTGTGTGTGTGTGTGGGAGAGGCACACACTGTAAGTGTGTGTGTGTGTGTGTGTGCGCTGGATCGATACAGGAGTGTTTTACTTGCAGTGACTCACTCAGTCACAGTGTTTGCTCTCTAGGTTCATTCCTGGTTTATTGTCTGATGAGCTGCATTCATGTCAGCACGGAGGTTAAAAAGGTCCCTAGAGAAACTGCATTAAAAAGACAGCACCTGTACTTGTACCTGTACTTGTACCAGCACCTGTTACCTGTACTAGCACCTCGACTAGCACCTGCACCTGCACCTGTACTTGTATGTGCACCTGTATTTGCACCTGGACTAGCATATGTACTTGCACCTGTACCTGTACCAGTACTAGCACCTGCATCTGCACCTGTTCTTGTGTTTGCACCTTTATTAGCACCTGCACCTCTATCAGTACCTACACCTGCATCTGTACCAGTACCAGCACCTGTACTAGTATCCGTACTTATACTCGCACCTGTTACCTGTACTAGCACCTCGACTAGCACATGCACCTGCACCTGTACTTGTATGTGCACCTGTATTTGCACCTGGACTAGCATATGTACTTGCACCTGTACCTGTACCAGTACTAGCACCTGCATCTGCACCTGTACTTGTGTTTGCACCTTTATTAGCACCTGCACCTCTATCCGTACCTACACTCGTACCTACACCTACACCTGCATCTGTACCAGTACCAGCACCTGTACTTGTATCTGTACTCATACTCGCACCTGTTACCTGTACTAGCACCTCGACTAGCACATGCACCTGCACCTGTACATGTATGTGCACATGTATTAGCACCTGCACCTCCATCCGTACCTGCACCTGCACCTGTACCAGCACCTGGACTAGCACATGCACCTGTACTTGTACAAGCACTAGCACATATATCTAGACCTACACCTACACCTGCATTTATGGGTGCAGGTACCCACCTGTACCAACCTGCACCTGTACCCACCTACATCTGCACATGCACTTGTACCTGGTGTATCCCATGTACCCACCTGTACACACCTGTACCTGCAGCTGTACCAGTACAGACGGTAAAAACACATCAATCCGGCTTCATGTTAAAACACTTTTCATGCAATAGGATGCAACACAAAATGCTTCACACATTGAAATAAAATAATAGATTAAACGCTGGCCGCCAAAGCACTACGCCCCGAAGCAGGAGCATCAATCATTAAAAACAGGAACTCATAAAAATCTAACTGAGGAAACGCTATCATGAATGAGGAAACACTCGGGACAGAGTAGACATAAAAAATGACTTAAAGTCCCTGGATGAGAAGAGCCAAGACCAGTAAGAGCTTTAAAACAACAGGAAGCTTATTTGACAAAGAATCTTTATGTTTTTACATACTATGGTTGCAGATGGACTTGAGCAGATATTTCAAAATATACTGAAACATTAACAACAGTATTTTTTCAAAATTTCTAAATATAATTTATTCATTGTAGTTCATTATTATTTTTTAAGTTGTGCACAGCTTCGAGTCTGAGCTTCATTCATTATCTATGACGCATTCAAGTTTTACATCCTTATATCTGAGCAGCTGCAACCAGCAAATGCAGCAAATAACAAAAAAAAAAAGGATTATTTGATCATCAAAACAGTTGCTGTCGATCTAAATGGTTTCCCTGTTGTAAACGCTGTAAATATGAGGCGCTGCTAGTAAATAGTTAGAAGTTGAGGTCACTTTAGAAACGGCACTGCTCATTTATAAAAAGGCCAAAACGCAGTTTGCAAAAATCTCCCTGGAGCCTGGTTTGTGTGTGTGTGTGTGTGGCTCATTGTAGTGGGTGCAACGCTCAGTCTGATATTTGACTCAACAATCAGGTCTTGTTCCTCTATAAGTTGGTGGAGTGAATCAGGGCTCTGAGCTGAGTCTGTGGGCTGAGTGGAAGGAATGACAGCGTTCAAACATCAGCTCCTCAACACAAAAAAACCCAAACTGCAGAGGGGTGGACAGTGAAGACATTTACTCTGTGGGCAGCCAGTCACTCGTGTTGGAAAACTGGGAGGCGAAACCTCCAGTCTGCACATTGTTAGCCGCACAAGCCTAATCAGGCTGGGCAGGTATGTGCTGTAACATAGGTGGGACGAACCCTGGTAATCACTGAATATGACAGCAGGATTAGGCTCAATCCACCGGCCCAAGAGGAATCTGTTTTCATTCACATGTGAACACGTTGATGTATAAACCAATTATGGAAGATCAGACTTGTGGTTTTTTGTAACTAGTGCTGGGGGCAGTGTTGGGCCTGAATGTTCTGTGTTTTTCTCCTGATAAACGTTCATTCTGGCTGTGAACGCTGCTCTCTCACAGTAGAACTTAGTTCCAGAGTGAGTCAGATTCCATTAGATCCTTCCAGGTGAAAACCCAGCTAAAACTCCCAATAAACAGACCTTAACATGTAGCTGAAAACCAGCTGATCTGGCAGCAGCTGTCATACCTGTCACACTAACAAACACGTCATAAAACACAGAGCAACAGCCAGGAGCATGGAGGAAGGCAGCACCACAGCTATGAGCATTAACACAATGTGATGGAGAAGTCAGTACTGACCCAGACTGAACCTTAAGATTAGATTCAGATTAGAACTTTATTATCATTGCATATGTCACCAGCAGAAAGAATTGAAATGCAGATAGAATCTAACTAGTAATAATTTAAACAGTTGTGGTATAATATGTACAAGTGAGATATACACATATTATATAACATATAATTATATAGATAATTAGTAATATAATACTGTAAAAAAAATATGTCACACTAACAAATACATCATAAAACACAGAGCAACAGCCAGGAGCATGGAGGAAGGCAGCACCACAGCTATGAGCATTAACACAATGTGATGGAGAAGTCAGTACTGACCCAGACTGAACCTTAAGGACTACAGTCCTGCTTTTATTTTACCAACAAACACCATTTAAGCTGCAGCTTTGGAGAATATTCTGCAGCTGCTACTAGTGTGGACTGAATGGATGAAACAAAGTGTTAGGAAATGATGGAATTTAGAGGCTGTCACCACAATACTAAACCCTGAGTGATAAGGATAGAAAGACGATGCATAGTTATATATATATATCAACCACATAATAGTGGAAATTAATAGTAATAAGTTTACTATTCGGAGCATATAAAGAGTGAAAAGCATTGGTCCCAGCACAGAACCATGCGGAACTCCACAACTTTTGTTATTTAGATGCTGTCACCTCAATACTAAACCCTGGTTGGATAAGGATTAAAACCTGGAGATAAAGATGAGTCTGATGCATATTTAATGTTAAAACTGATAAAATAACTGCTTTCTCTGGTTCTCTATGAGCTGTGAAAATAATTTCGACAAATAAAAGCTCACAGCAACATGTTGGGAAGAAAAAAAACATGAACTAGTTCATTTTTGGAGCCATTTGTGAACTGAACTTTGAACTCGGTCTTGTAGAAAGTGACATTTTCTGCCTAGAACCACTCATCTGATCCACTTTACTGGTTCTGCCAAGCATGAATTAGAGCGTAAGAACAGTTCTCTAGATATGTGAACACACACACACACACACACACAGATTCCTTCCTTCTTTTAATAGAGAGATGATGGCGGTACAGCGCCACCTATTGGTCGATGGACACTAGACGTGTCACATCTACACATGTTCACCAAATGCGTCGCACCAGGACATTTTCTGTTTTCATGAGCTCCTCCACAGCATTTGAGCTGAAACTTGGGTTTGCTGAGCTGCAGCGAGAAGACAATCTGAACGTCCCTGTAGGTCTTTGCTGTTTCTGCTGGTTTCGTCCCTCTCCGTGCCCCTCGTCTCATTATAACTATAGAACACTGCTCTATTGTCTACACCCAGAACGTCCCGGTGAAGCCGGTGCTGAAACATGAAGCTCCTGCCCCCCCCAGGACCCGATTGGTTCCGCCACTCTTTTTTGTCATTCTTAAATCTGGAAGGGGAAATCACTTCCTATGGGTGCAGCCTTATTAGCTGCTTTTCTCACTTTTCTTTTATTTTTAAAGGACCCCAAACACTCTTATCTGACGCCGTGGGTCAGGAGTTCAGCGAAGTAAAAATCCCCCCCCCCCCGTATTTTCTTTTGAAAATCGCCGCATGGCAGAAAGAGCAGAAATAATGAGGCGAGCGGCCGAGCAACAGAGCAGGACACTGTTTGTCAGAGCGAGAAATGACATTGCGTCAAAGGCATCTTGACAATGTACGAAATAAACCCGGTGAAAAGCAGCTGTGGTTCACGGCAGAGGACGAGGCCTGCAAACAGTGGCCCTGCACACCCAGGTTCACTCCTCGAGTTACTGCAAAGAATGTGGCTGAACTGCTTTTTTTTTTTTTTAGAAGAAGAGGAAGAATGCAAGATGGATGTCCCGCCTTCGTAATTTTATTATTTTTTTCCCCTCTCGACGTAAATGCCCAGAATTTAATTTAATTTATTTCCCAGATGAGCGAAATTTGCAGCATCCATAACACTTATCACTGTCAGAATTCACAGTTTAACACAGAAACGACTCACGAAAATTATCCTGATTTGTAAAATCGCAAAAGTGAATGGAGGGATGTTAATTGAGATGAAGAATATGTCACAACTTGGAGAAAACAAACTTTGCTCGTCCCAAAGCTTCTGTAATTTTAAATACTGTTTGTGTTATTTGTTTTATAAACATGATTTTTGTGTGATTTTTTTTTTTTTTTTTTTTTACACAAAATGTGAAATGGTATAACCCCAAAATAATGATACATTTTAAATATTTATTCCTTGATACCTTTGGTATTTCTTCAAATGTATTGCTAAAGCTAAATTTCCAGTTTTAACACTCGTTTTCCCCAGCAGACCTTGAACACATCATATCAAAACTCAACAGGTGAATAGGGTCAATATTTAGTTTTAATTAATATTTTTAACCCTCTCATATGCAAATGAGGTTTTAATTATTTAAGTAAAAATGCTATAAATTTGCAGAATAGAAATGTTTGGCAAGATGAGAAAGTCAAAAACCTTTAAAATTCTGTTTTAATAAGCATTTATCAGGTCTTTTTAAAAGGTACATTTTGTGTTCCTATTGGTTTCTGTAATTTAAAATTATATTTGTTATTTTTTAAAATAAAAAAACATGATTTTTGTGTGATTTTTGACACAAAATGTGAAATGGTATAACCCCAAAAATTTTTAAATATTTATTCCTTCATACCTTTTGTATTTCTTCACATTTATTGCTAAAGCTAAATTTTCCAGTTTTAACTTTATATTTAAACGCATCATGTTGACCTTTGACACTTACTTCTCCTAACACTCGTTTTCCCCAGCAGACCATGAAGACATCATAATGTGCAAAACTCAAGGTGAATAGGGTCAATATTTAGTTTTATTAATATTTTATTTAATAAACGAATAAATGGGACAACGTTAAATCTGTCATATGAATTAAAACTGAATTTCATACATTTTTTTTACTCATCTTGCCAAACATGATTTGTCACTGACCCAGATATCAACATAAAACCTCCTCCTATGCACATGAGGTTTTATTATTTAACTAAAAATGCAATAAATTTAAAAAAAATATTTATTCCTTTAAACCTTTGTTTATTCAAAATTTATGCCAAAGCAAAATTTTCCAGCTTTAACTTTACATTTAAATGCATCATATTGACGTTTGACATTTCCTTCTCCTAACACTCGTTTTTCCCAGCAGACCTTGAACACATCATAATGTAATCTTATGGCACCTTGTTTAACGAGCTCTAATCATGTTGATTTGTACAAAAAATGGGTAAAATCCTGTGTTAAATACTGACATCAGAATCACTCATCAGCGCTCAGGTTCCCAGTTAGTTAATTAATTATTAGAAGTTTAACCACTACTTTACAGGACAGAAGATTCGTATGAATTGAAGCTAAATTCCAGGTTTTCACAGTGAGCTTCTGTCTGTGGAGCCTTTTGTAGCTCAGGAATGTGACTTTTTGTTTCCCCCCCCCGACTCATCTTCTCTAATTCCGAGTGGTTTATTTTATATGAGAGATGTCTCTGATAGCGGAGGAGTCCCGCGGAACCTCGATTATTTTTCTATTACGCCGGGCTTTGTTCTCCATCCCTGCCTCTAATGTTCACTTCCTCCTCACGGGCTTCAGGAGGACGTCCAGATTGATCCAGAGACGTCACGTTTCAGACGGTAGAACGGCGTGTCTGGAAGGTTTCAAAGCAAACATGACATTTGTAATCAGCTTATTTTCTTATTGATTCTGGAGTTTAACGGTGATTGAAGTGATGAGACTGAATCGGCTCTGAGGAAATGATCGTGTTTGTGTGTTAGCCTGCGGACACATTCTCTGATTTAATTAAACTGTGATGAACATTCATGAAAGAATATCCTGTCACGTGAAAACCTCGAATAATGAGACTAAAAAAAACGTACAAATCATGTTTGGCAATGTGAGAAAGCCAAAAACTTCTTAAAATACAGTTTTAATAAGCTGCTAAAGATGTACATTTTGTGTTCATGTTGGTTTCTTTCCATTTAAAAGTCCATTCTAACAATTTGAATTTACAAAAATCATAATTTTTCACACAAATTTTTTACACAAACCAAAAAAAACAATGATAAATTTTAAATATTTATTCCACCTATAATATAAAACTAGCTGCTGGATCAATGAACAGACACTTGCTATTATAATTTATTTGTTTATAGATTTTTATTGTTATTTTTTAACAGGTCTCTGAAAATGTTCATTTTAAAACATTTTTTTTTAATCATTTTTGTCACAAAAATCATGATTTTGTTTTTTTTTTTACACAAAATGATGAAATAGAATGATAAATTTTAAACGTTTAATCCATCTAGAATATAAATCTAGTTGTTTTTTGTACCAACACCAGAATGATAAAATTGTGGGTCAGTGGCAAAGATGAGAAAATAAAAAAAAATTGTGAAATTTTTAAAGATATTTTTGTGTTCCTGTTGGTTTCTTGTCATTTAAGATGCAATTTGTTGAATTTTTTTCACAAAAATCATGATTTTGTGACCAAAAAACAATGATAAATATTAAATATTTAATCCACCTATAATATTATATAACTAGCTGATAGGATCAATCAGACACTTCATGTTGTAACTGGGAGACATTTGCTATTAGATTTTATTTATTTATTGATTTTTTTCTTACTATTTTTAACAGGTTTATCAAAATGTACATTTTAAAACTCATTTTTTGTATTATTTTTGTCACAAAACTCATGATTTTGTTTGAATTTTTTTTTTTTTGTGACACGAAATGATGAAATAGAATAATCAATTTTAAACGTCTAATCCATCTAGTTTTTCGTACCAACACCAGAATATTAAAATCGTGGGTCAGTGGCAAAGCATGTTTGGCAAGATGAGAAAATCAAAAAAAAAATTGTGTGATTGAAAAAAACAAATTTTTGAAATTGTTTGAAATATTTTTGTGTTCCTGTTGGTTTCTTGTCATTTAAAACGCAATTTGTTGAATTTTATTCACAAAAATCATGATTTTGTGACTAAAAAACAGTGATTAATATTAAATATTCAATCCCATAATTTAATTAGAATATTAAAATAGTTGATAGCATGTGTTTTTACATTTTTAAACCTCTTTAACAGAGGATTACACCACATTATTGTATGGTCAAAATACCAACTCCATCATATAAAACCCAACAGGTCGACCAGGTTCTTTGTTCATAAAAGATTATCAGGTTCCATTAGAGTGATTTTTTTAATAAACCACCTCCTACCTCACAGCATTTGGCCTTGAACATCTGAAACACATTTAACCTCCTCATGATGCAAGAAAGCGTGACTCAGTTATAATCATGTCTGGTGAGACCCATCTCTTCTCCATCGTACGTCATCTGCAGAACCTCACCATCGTTCAGCCTCCAGCGTCCCTGGATCTGATGGTCCGCTGATCCGGGTTTTGTGGACGCCAGCAGCTGACAGGCTGTGGCACGTCGGCGTCAGGCCGGAAATAAACGACAGAAACCTCACAACTAGTTAGATTCTATTTGACCCCGTATGTTAAGTCTAGGAGGGCGACACGGTGGTGCGGTGGGTAGCACTGTTGCCTCACAGCAAGAAGGTCGCAGGTTCAAGACCGCCTTGGGCCTGGGTCTGGGGCCTTTCTGTGTGGAGTTTGCATGTTCTCCCCGTGTCTGCGTGGGTTTTCACCGGGTACTCCGGTTTCCTCCCACAATACAAAAAACATGCTCAGGTTAATTGGTAAACTCTAAATTGCCCATAGGTGTGAGTGTGAGAGTGAATGGTGTGTGAATGGTGTGTGTGCCCCACGATTGGCTGGCGACCATCTGGGGTGTATCCCTGCCTCTCGCCTTAACGCGCTGGGATAGGCTCCAGCAGACCCCTGCGACCCCGAAAGGGAATAAGCGGGATAGACAATGGATGGATGGATGGATGGATGTTAAGTCTATTTACAGCACGTCATTCCAGGGGTTTCCTGCATATTCATTTATACGTGGGACAATGTCAGAACTGTCGTGTGGTGTAATCTTAAAAAACTGGTACCAGACGGTTTAACTCTTTAAAAGGTTTAAAAAAGGTGGATGATATATTTAAAATTACATCTATCATTCTGTCGATCTCCATGTTTAGTGTCGAAAATTGCACAAAATCATGATTTTTGTGGAAAAAATAATTCATAGGAGCTTAATAAATCCTTATTTTATAAAGTTTTTCTTGACTTTCTCATCTTACCAAACATGATTTGTCATTGACCCATATCAATTATTTAGTAATATTGTCCAACTCAAATATCGCAATATGCAATATTTATATTTAATATTTTTATTTTGTTGGTTTCTTGTTATTAAAATCATTGAAATACAGTTTTAAGAAGCGTTCACCAGGTCTCTCAAAATGTACTTTTTGTGTTCATATTGGTTTCCTTCTTATTTAAAAGCCCATTTGTGAAATTTTGTTCACAAATCATGATTTTGTGTGATTTTGGTGTAACCACAAAAGAATGCTAAATTTAAATATATCCCCCTAGAATATAAAACCAGTTGATATCATGTGTTTTTACATTATTTAAACCTTTTTTTTCAAGAGTTAAACTATCTGGTACCACGTTTTTTAATGACACCACATAGTTCAGTTACAGTGAAGAGGAGGTGAAACAGCAAAATTGAGCTTAATCTTGCTGCATAATTACATCATTTAAATTAAAAGACTAGATTACTGCTTCCATTGTAGTTTGACACTGACCAATAAACACATGGGGGGAGCAGGGAAACAGGAAGTGACAGAATCGGTGGCTGATGATTCACCGCGGTGGTGATTCGCTTTCGTGGCTCCTGTCAGAGCAGGAATGTGGAACATTTGGTGACACGTTCCCAAACCAATTAACGGCTAGTCAGAAGAATGTTGTTTCTATCTCGTATGACTTCACTACGAGTAGAGGAAAAAAAATTATACCAACACCAGAATGTAAAAATCATTCATGACGAGTCGTGTTTGGGCAAGAAGAGGAAGTCCAAAATGTTCCTGTTGGTTTCTTGTCATTCACGACTCAATTTTTTTCATTTTTTTCCCACAAAAATCATTTATAAATTCTAAATATTTAATAAACCTAGAATATAAAACTAGTCGATACCATGTGTTTTACTACCTATCTAGTAAAACACATGGTTACCCCACATGGAGACCAGAGAATTTGGTGCTGTGGCCAGATGGTGGCGCTATAACAAACTTTACTTTCTGTGCTGTAACTTCTGAACCGTCTCAGTCTAAATTTGTTCAATTCAAGTCCAAAAACTTTTCAAATACAGTTTTAAGATGCATTCATCGTTAGTTTTCATGTTGGTTTCTTGTCATTTAAAAGTCCATTTGTATTTTTGTTTTTTAATAAAACTCATGATTTTATGAAAAGAAAGGCAAAAAAGAACAATACATTTTTATACCTAGAATATAAATCTAGTTGATGGCGTGTGTGTTCAGACCTTTTAAGGGAGTTGGTATCTGGTCTCATATAATAAATATATCTAATAACGTAAATTAGGTTAATTATTGTAGCTGGTGGAAGTGAAGCTAGTTTGAGCTTTTTTTTATATAAGCATCAGAAGATAAATTGTAAGGGTCAGTTATTAACCTTTTTGAGAAATAACAGGTAAATTTACCTTTAAGGGCTTTAGAGATGCGTCTTTGGTGGAACAGCTAACACTGACATCAGAAACATGGTCGACAGATGATCTTTAACAGTTTAATTTATGAGCGCATCATTTGAGAAGAAAGTACGATTTTTACCCTAAAATCGTACTCGAGCGCTGGAGTAAATGCGGTTAGTTCCGTTCCATCGCTGCTTCAGACGGGTTAAACGTGGACAAAGCTGCTCTCTGTGCATGTGAATCCGTTTGTAACCCCGAGGAGCAGTCGATGACCTCCTCAAAGATAATAAAGAGGATCCCTCTGTGAGCTAAATCAACGGCTCTTTTGTCTCCGCTTTCTCCGCCGAGCGCCGAATCTCCCCGAGGATCGACCCGGTCTTCCTGTTTCCTCCTGCTGCTGCCTCTCCTCTTCAGGAATGAAGTCATCCTCATATGATTAAAGGCCATGTGTCTCTTCTCCACGCCGCATGAATCAGAGCATGCAAAGGCGGACAAAGGGGGAATTACCTCACCAACACCACCATCAGCAGCACCGTGGATTTAATCTCAGCTCGATGCTCCTGAGGCGGCGTTGAGTTATTTCCTAGAAAGAGTTGCTGGCTTCCATTCCTTGTTTTAAAAAAAAATATACCGTATTTTCACGACCAAAGGGCGCACCATATGAAAAGGCGCAGTTTCATTTATGTGTGCCATTTCTGTATTTAACACACACATAGGGCGCACCTGATGATAGGGCGCAAGTTTTATATACATATCCTCTACTAACATACCTACAGCCGCCTTACAACAACACACACGCATACAAGTGTGCGTATTTAAAAAATAGATCGGAAGCAAAACTGAGTTTGGTTGTGCTTTATTCAAGTATTACCGTAATTTCCGGACTATAAAGCGCACCTGATTATAAGCCGCACCCACTACGTTTTTAGAGGAAAACCAATTTTGTACATACACACTGTTTTCTTCTTTATCGGACAGCTCGATTGCTTTTAGCTTGAAAGCTGCGTCATATGCCTTTCTTTTTGCATTTTCCATGATGAAGGTATGTTCACACTAATTTAATTTATGCACAAGACAAGAAGTTGCAGTCTTCCTCGACGCATATATTCCACCGGTCTTAATCTGACCTTTTCTACTCGAGCGCCCCTGGTGGCCGTTAGAAAAATTACATAAATTGGCCGCATCTCTGAATAAGCCGCAGGGTTGACAGTTTGGAATAAAAGTAGCGGCTTATAGTCCGTAAATTACGGTAATTACAAAGTAATAACATTTTCTAATCATCACTCAATAATCAATAGGCGTCGGCATGGTAAAAACAAGCACATTACCGGTAACAGTCATTAATCAAATCCATCGAAGTCCTCATCCTCTGTCTCAGAATCAAACAGCTGCGCTAATTCCAACATGGCAGGTTCACTCCTTCATCATATCCGCGTTCATCCAGCCCTTTTCGTTTGCCTTAATAATGACGCCTGCTGGAAACGTCTCTTTAGGCAAAGTCTTTCTCCTAAAAAACACCATCGGCGGCAGTTTCTGTCCGTTAGCGTGGCAGCACAACAGTTAGCGGCACCTCGTCCATGTTGGTGATGTGGCTCGGCTGGATGCACTTTTCGGCGATGTGCTTCTGGCAGTAGGGCCGGAAATACAAAAATCCACGCCCACGCATCCCCCTCTCTACCACGTCCTCCCACCATGAGGAGGACGTGGAGCAACAACAACAACACACATAGGGCGCACTGCGCTATAGGGCGCGCCGCACATTTTGAAAAAAATCAAAGACGTTTATATACGCCTTATAGTCGTGAAAATACGGTATATATATCTTCATGTTCCTGTTAAAGATCTACAACCGCAAAGTTCTGAAAACTCAAGGTGAACATACGTTAAAATGCTTCTTACAATTCAAAGGCCATTTACGTCAGAAAGCCTGATGCACACGGAGCTTTAAACTGTAAATCATTAGTCCCGTGGTGTAAATATAGAGTTGTAAATGTGCACAATACGTCCTGTACGAGAAGCTGAAACAACACAGCTGTGAGAAAAAGAAATTACACTATATTTCCAGAAGTATTAGCGCACCAGTTAAAAATCCACCTTCCAAAAAGACCTGAATGAACCTGACTGGTTTGACTCTTGACTCAAAAAACTTGATGATGATTTAATCCTCTTAAAAAGGCTTTTAAAAATTTAAAAACACATGCTGTCAACTAGTTTTATGTTCTAGTTTTTATGTTCATTCTTTCATTCATTTTCATTTGCACCATTTGACATTTCGTGTCAAAAATTGCACAACATTATGATTTTGGTAAAAAATAAATGGTACAAATGGACTTTAAAATGACAATAAACCAACATGAACAAAAATGTTCATACGTGTTTGTTTCTTGTCGTTTAAAACTTGTGTTGGTTTCCTCTTATCACAAAAAAATCATGATTTTAGTGCCATAGTTGCAGTAGATGCAAATTGTAAAATGGTGTAACTGAAGGATGATGAATGAAAGAAGCATTCATCGGGTTTCTCAAAATGGACATTTTGCAAACCTAAAAACAGTGATAATTGGTGGAGACAAAAACCTTATTGGACAAAGACAAATCATGTTTCCAATAAAACTACGACTTTGCATGGGATAAAGATGAAAATGTCATGTGGTGTTTAAATTTCTTAAAAAGGTTCTAAAAATATATTTTTGATATGTTTTTTTTTTAATGTTGACAAACCCGATAAATGCTTCTTAAAACTGTGTATCTAAAAAGTTTAATCTTGTAAAACGTGATTTTGTCATGTTCGACCCTTTTACAAAAATCATGATTTTGTGCAAAAAATAGATAAATTTTACATTTATAATCCACCTAGAATATAAAACTATTTTTTATAATAACATGTTTTTATTATTTTTAAAACCTTTTTAAGAAAGTTTACACCACATGACATTTTCATCTTTATCCCATGCTAGTCGTAGTTTCACTGGAAACATGATTGGTCTTTGTCCAATAATAATTTTATTATAATTTTTTATAATAATTTTTGTCTCAACAAAAGATCGACCCACCAATTATCACTGTTCTTCATGTTTGCAAAATGTACATTTTGAGAAACCTGATAAATGTTTTTTAAAACTGTAAATCTAAAATGTTTAATCTTGTAAAACATGATTTTGTCATGTTTGACCCTTTAGCAAAAATCATGATTTTGTGCAAAAATAGATAAATTTTACATATTTTTATATATATATATATATATATATATATATATATATTATTATACACCTAGATATACACCTAGATATAATAGATAATAGATACACCTAGAATATACAACTATTTTTATAAAAAAAATTGTTTTTATTTTTTAAAACCTTTTTAAGAAAGGGTTAGTTTTAACAAGTTTTCGGCATTTTCTCCTTTATCCCATGCAAAGTCGTAGTTTCACTGGAAACGTGATTTGTCTTTGTCCAATAAGGTTTTTGTCTCAAAAAAAGAAGAACCACCAATTATCTAAATTTTACATATATAATCCACCTACAATATAAAACAGTTATATAAAAACGTGTTTTTATTATTTTTATTAAACCTTTTTAAGAAAGTTAAACAACTTTTTAGGGTTACACCACATGACATTTTCGCCTTTATCCAATGCGAAGTTTGTCTTTGTCCAATAAGGTTTTTGTCTCAAAAAAAAGAGGATCCACCAATTATCACTGTTTTCATGTTTGCAAAATGTCTATTTTGAGAAACCTGATGAATGCTTCTTTCATTCATTATCTTTTAGTTACACCATTTTACAATTTGCACCTATTGCAAGTTTTAAATGACAAGAAACACCCATGTATGAACATCTTGTGTTCATGTTGTGGTTTCATGTCATTTAAAAGTGTATTTGTATTATTTTCTTTTACAAAAATCACCATTGTGTGTGATTTTTCACAGAAAATGTCAAATGCTATAACTGAAAATGAAATTAAATTGTAAATATTGAATCCCCCTAGAATATATAAAATAGTTGTTTTGTTTACATTTTTTAAAACCTATTTAGGAGACTTTAACTACGCGGTTACGCCACATGACATTTTTGGCCTCGGCCCATATAATTTGAGAATATTTACGTGGAGTCAATGGACAAACGCGCTTTGATCATTCAGCCACAAACTCCATCCACTGAGGGAAAAAAAGACGTGGTTGAAGGCGTATACGTAAATACACCACAAGTGAACATTTTCTTCTGTTTTTTTGCTGAAAACAAAAAATCCGAGTTGATTAATTTAGAAAAGCCGCGGCTACAATGCTTTCTAATTAAAGGCTGGAAACTCGAACCCTTCCCCCCAGCTGTGAACATGGGGACAGACTACAAGTTTTTACTGTCAAGTCCACGGGTCCAGCTCAGTCCTCCTGGCCCCGTGGTCCGCAGCCAACAATAATGTTGCGGACCCATCGGAAGCGGCTGAAGTGGAGCGAATCGTGTCTGAACAAACAGTTTCAGACTCCGGTTTCCTTCTGGTGAGACGCTCTTCTACCGGTTTTGTACATACGACACCCGCTTGATTGGACGTTTCCGTCCGAAACTTGTCTGTTTTGAGCTTTAGGTTAGGATTTCCCAGAATAACTTGACAACTCCCACAGGAGACGAGCCAAGAACGTAGTTGAATAGTTGTGGGCTGCTGTGGGTCTCGGCTGGTGGCCGACGGCTAGAAGGGACGAGATTAAAATGCAATATTTGAAATTACCTGGGTTTTTAGCTGCTGAATAACCATGAATGAAAATCAGCCGGAACAGAGTTGTGTCAGTTTTATTCAGCTCAACGATTAAACGTCCTAAAGTCTTCAGCTGAAATTCCACCGATGAGAAGAAATCTGTTTGTTATGCTGCGTTCAAGTTCCCCTTGTAAACTCCAGTTTTTACTCTGCAACAGCTGTGAAACCAACAGAGAGAGAATTTGCTTCTTTTTTTAACATGCAAAAATGTGTTTCTTAACTATTAAATAGTAATATTTATTTAAAAAATTATATAATAAGTAATATTAATACTTATCTATATATAAGAAGCAGCATTCATCAGGTCTCTAAAAATGTACATTTTGTGTTCATGTTGGTTCCTTGTCATTTTAAAGCCCATTTGTACCATTTATTTTTTTAAAAATCACCTCTTTTGACATAAAATGTCAAATGATGTAACCGGAAAATAATGATAAATTTATCAAATCTGATTTGTCACTGACTCATATAAATTTCTTATAATATTGTCCAACTCAAATATTTTAATATTTCTTACCACAGTTAATATTTCATATAACTATACAACATCATGCTAGTTTCTTGTCATTTAAATCCATTTGTACCATTTATTTAAAAAAAAAAAAATCTAGATTTTGTGTGATTTTTGACACCAAATGTCAAATGGTATAACCGCAAAAGAATGATAAAAATTTAAATATTTAATCCACTTAGAATATAAAACAACTTGATATTGTGTATTTAATTTTTTAAAACCATTTTAAGAGAGTTAAACTGTCTGGTACCAAGTTTTTAGGATTACACCACATGACCGTTTTGGCAATTTCCCATACAATGATGATTCTATGAAATTCAATAATTAGTTATAAATGGGAAATTAGATTAAAGTTTGTAACCTTTTTTATTTGTATTTTTTACAGAATCTCAAATTTGTGCAATTATTTGACCCGAAATGTTGCATGCACTATACTATATAAAACTGAGCAGGAAGACAACAGAGGTTTGAATGGTGATAAAATTATGGGATGTAATCGTCATGGTGATCCAGAGCTGGAACACTAGAACTGCACCACTGCAGGATAGTGGTGGAATACGCAAGTGGATGGGTTCAACTTTTTATTTAGTAAAATGTTTATAAAGAAATGCTTCAGCTAGGACTCAAACACGGGTCTGCTGCTTATGAGGCAAGAACACTACCCCCTACACCACCACAGAACACCTACAGGACTTTAAGTTTAAATGAGAATTACATGATAACCCATGTTTTTGCCAAAAAGGATAGAAATATCCATCCAAAAAGTTCACAATAAAGGAGGATACCCGCCATTGTACTTTGAATAAACTATATCTGAGGACTCAAACATCGGTCTGCTGCTTATGAGGCAAGAACACTACCCCCTACACCACCTAATTACACATACAGGTCTTTAAGCTTTAATGATAACGTAGCAACCCATGTTTTTGCTATAAAGGAAAGAAATATCCATCCAAAAAGCTCATAATAAAGGATACCCCCCATTGTACCATGAACAAACTACAACTCCAACAAACAGAGAGAAATGAGAGGAACAGACTGACAGATCCTTACTTTATAGATAGACAAATGAAGTCTGGACCCTAAATTATTGACAAGGGGTTTCAACTGCTAAAAATAAGTATATTTAGTGTGATAGACACAAAGAAATTCTTCAGCTAGGACTCAAACATGGGTCTGCTGCTTATGATGCAAGAACACTACCCCCTACACCACCACAGAACACCTAGAGGACTTTAAGTTTCAATGATGATAACATAAAAAATCATCAAAAAGGATGCAAATGCAAATAAAAAGGATACACCCATTGTACTATGCACAAACTCTATCTGGAAGTTGATGTTTATCCAACAAACACTCAGACAGGTATGAGAGGAACACACACTCCTTACTTTATAGATAGATGTAAAATCTACACACCAGCGGTTTAATGACTGGGTAAAAATGTTTGTCCTGAGGCTGTAGTCGTGTAGAAGAGTCTCAGCTGGAGGTGGAGACGGCGGTAACGTATTCAGATAGTTGAGTTAGGTACAATTACAACACCCTTGTGTTCTATTGGCTTCACTGTGCGTGGAAAAACAGATTTTTTCCGTATTTGATGTATTTCTGATGACGTAAGGCCACAGTGACTGATTTTAACCTTTTTATTTTCCTGGAAATTTAAAACAGCGGATTTTTTCTGCTAGATCAGCGACCCTTAACGTCCCTCTCTGTGCAGTTTATCTTGCATCAGATCATACGCGATTTGACGTATCTTCCCATCTGTTGTGAGATTTGTGTTTTTTTTTTTATCCACATCGGTGCACGGCTCGCCAGGTTTTTAGAAAAGAGCGCAAACGGCCGGCTGTAAAAACGTCTTCCTCCGCCGTGCGTCTTCTTTACACGGACCAGGTGGATGGATGCACAGAACCCAGGGATATAAATCAACTCTGGAGAATTCGAGTTGTTCCACATCCTGCTTCCTGCTGGCCCAACACGAGAAAAAAAAAACCCGGGTCCCTCACCCCGTCTTTTCATTGGATCAGGAAGTTCTACGACACCGGCCGCTGACTAATTGCCGTCTGGCCTCGTCTGATCCGGAGTTCCTGAACCCGTTTGGGGGGTTAGCCGGGTTCATGGATTCATAGATGGAGCACAGCTCCTCTGGCAGGAACCAGAGTCGTATTTTCAAACCCACATGTCTGGATGTGAGAGGATACCGTCACCGTTCCTCGCGTTGACCTCGTGTGCTCTTTCTTTGTCCAGACAGCAGAGCTGGATGTTTTTTTTCCACTCTGTCTGCCCGTTTTAATGTTTTTTTCCTTTTTTTCCTCATGCACGGTGAGTCATAAATAAAGGGCGGGTTCATCGCAGCGATCCGGTTTCTCTGAACCAGACTCTACAAGCAGCAGAGAGACCAGAGCGTCCCACGAGCTTCTTAATGGAATGATGATCTTTACTAAGTGGAGCTATGACAAAGTTATGCAGAAAAACGAATACGTTTTTATTACGGTTTTATCAATACCATACTTTTTTCAATCATTTGCTAAAAAGATCAAAATTCCATCTCTACAGTTTATTTTACATTTCCTGGAATTTAATATATTTCTTGCCAAAAGGTGGATTTTCTTACATAAATATGACATTTGAACGCATCACGACGATATTTTGTTTTGCCGGCTGACCTTAAACACATCATACTGTAATTTTATGTTGTTCAGATGGAGTTTCCTTTCTATTTATGTGACTTCATGGCATTTGGCTGCATTTTCACACCTTTGAAAGTTTTTTCAACTTTTTGGTCCTCCAGTATTGACCCAAACGGTTTAAAAAAAACTTTTGACATTTTTACCCATATTGCCAAATGGTGTAACGAAAAAGAAAGAAAATTTATTAATATTTAATCCATCTAGTATATAAACTAGTTGACAGAATGGAACTACCATGTACTCAGAACTAAATACCAGATTGGAAAAAATGGCCACCATTCATTTCAATGATAGTTTCTCACCTCTCTGGGTCTTCCCAATATGACGCAGGGGTGATGAGAACATGCAAATTGCAATTTAAAAAAATCACCTTTGAGTCATTTAATTCACTTTGCTGATGTTTAAAGGATTTTTGACGAATAAAAAAAGTTCATTGCCTATAAATCTAGAGCACAAATATCATAACTAACAGGGTCCGAGCTGTGTTCTCTTTTAAAATGTATGTATATGAGGGAAAAATGATTTTTTGGTCACATTGCAGTTCCACTAGTGGCCACTGGGGGAAAGAAATCGATGTCCAGTTCTGATAACACATGAATGGACGCAGCCCCTCCCCTTCCTGTGCAGGGGGCGGGGTCAGAGCCACTGGGCGGAGTCACGGAGGCCTGTTTTTTTTTTTTTTTTTTCTCATTCCACAGACGCCGCCGAGCGATTCGCTGAGGAATTTGTTTACTTGCGGCGACGCTGCAAATAACTGCAGGGTTTATACGGGGCGAAAAACGACTTCCCCTGCAGGCATCCGTACAACATAAACAGAGCCGCGAGGGGGGAAACGCCAGAGCGTCGCACTAAAGCACAACCACTACACATGTTCCACCCGCCACATGGATCCCATTACTCACCCAGCAGCTTTTTTTTTTTTTTTTTCCCATCAGGCCCCTGGCTCCCCTCATCCTCATTCTGGCAATTTGTCTTCTCCCTGACTTAAATAGATCCTAAAAACCATGTTATTAATCTGTCTCGGGCTGACGCTGTTTGAAAATATGCGAGAGGAAAAGCTCGCTTTTCAAGACAATGTTTGGCACAAACCCAACATCTTTCCTTTTTTTTTTGCAGCTTGACCCGCAAACAAATCATCCACATCTCTACAGTCGAGTCGCAGCTCGTCCTCGAACCTGTGTGTGTGTGTGTGTGTGTGTGTGTGTGTGTGACATGTAATATGGTTTTTATTTAGTTTCCTCCTCCTCTTGTGTTTCCCCCCTCCAGGCGTTCGGGAACGCTAAGACTGCCCACAACAACAACTCCAGCCGCTTCGGGAAGTTCATCCAGGTGAACTACCAGGAGAGCGGCACCGTGAGAGGGTGAGGAACCAAAACCAGCTTTTTACTCATCGTGATAACCTACAGCAGTGCTTCTCAATTATATTCTGCCCCCCCTATGGAAGAAGAAAACATCTCTCGATAAGACTGTATCTTCTGCATAAAACTGTGTCCTTATTAACGTATAAGAGAATAAAAAAGAAAGAAATATGGACCAACTTCCAACAAAGAATAGCTTTATTAACTAACAGAAAAGATTTAAAGTGCATCTGAAATTAAAAAATAAAATTAAATCCTTAATTAAACATTTTTACTGACCATGTCAAACCATATGATACTGAAAAATAAAACTACATAAATGGTCTTATCAGTGATTGTGGTGTAATGTCTTTGTCTCCAACATTTCAGACTCAGTAACACACCGGTCTTTCACAGTGAACCAAGCGCTACAGACGCTTCATCATATTTCCTCGTCTTAGCTTTGGGAGACTTTCGTTTGTCTCTTTATCTCCGTCTCTCTCCGCCTGTCTTCTCATCCCTGTTAAATATGTTTTCATGGTGTCACTTGGTGTCTACACTTCATACTCATACTCTGTGCTGTATGCTCCCTGTGAACACTCTGCTGCCCCCTAATGTAGTGGAGGTGCAATTGCACTTTTTTCTAGGACAGTAAAAAATAAAAATAAATAAAAAAGCATGTTCCCCTGACAGAGGCTCCACTATTTGAGAACCACTGATCTACATTAACCTGTTAACCATTTTTCTTCTTCGTTTTTTTCAGTGCTTATGTGGAGAAGTACCTCCTGGAGAAGTCCAGGCTGGTGTATCAGGAGCACAATGAGCGGTGAGTTCACGTCAGGCACATTTATTCCGTCATTTCCTCCTGAATAGATGTTAGACTTGTTAGATGTGTCTTTGAGTTTCACTATGAGGAATATTTCCAGAAATTTACAAATCTAGAGAATTTTATAATTTGAAAGAAAACCGTTTTTTTGTGACACTGTGTAAATGAACTGACAGTAAAAGGGTTAAAATTAAAAAAATAAATGAATTAAATATGGGTTAGTTATCAGGACTGAACCTGTAAACCACTTTATTTATTTTTTCATAAGGTGCAGTAAAAGATAAAGGTTGAATGAAGATTAAGTTTTATAAGTTGAGCATCAGAGAAATGCAGATTTTTATCTTGAAAGTGTTTTATTCAGTATTTTAACTGTTTTAATTATCAGGTCTAAAGAAAACCTCCTAAACAATGAACACTTAATTAATCACTGATGTACAGAGCATTAAATAATGTGCATATAACGACTAGTTTTATATTCTTGGTTGATTAAATATTAAAAAAATTTGCATCCTTTTTCGCTTACACCATTTGACATTTCAGTTTAGTCAGAAAAATCGCACAAAAACATTATTTTTCTAGAAACAAATGACACAAGAGGACTTGAAAACAAGATGTACATTATGAGAGACCTGATGAATGCTTATTAAAACTGTATTTTAACAACTGATCCATATATTTAACCTTCTGAAAAACTTCAAATCATCAGTATTGACGCTTGTGTCCATGTGTTTCCAGCAGAATCTTGTGTGAGAATAAAGCTCAGGGTTTTTATTCCAATAAAGTTTGAATCCAAAAACATAAACACAGCAACATAAACACAGCCACACATTTCTCGTGTCATGTGATGATTGTGTGACGCCGTTTGTGTGAGTTTATATATATTATATTTTGGGGAAATCCTGCAAACTTTTAACTTTAAGTCTCAATCTAACAATAAACAGCTGTTTGTTTCCCTCATGAGGCTGAAACCTTGAAGGTGGGAACGTTTAGAATTAGTGTGAACGTGTGTGTGTGTGTGTGTGTGTGTGTGTGTGTGTGTGTGTGTGTGTGTGTGTGTGTTACCGCTCGTTTTTCCAGCGAATCGAGTCCATTCCAGCAACATTCTTATGTGTTACGCAGATGTTATGTGACATTTGAACCGCGCTATCCATAAAACCTTATCCTGTATTTTAGGAGCGGCCAAGAATGAAATAAATGGAGTCAAAAAAAAAAAAAAAAATAGAGTAAAGTTAAACTCAGAGAACGGAGACACGTGATCCGTGGCTGCACACGTTTGACCTTTGACCTTTATGCTGTGGCCTGCTCACACACACACACACACACACACACATTCATGCATATGCACACACTAACAAAACGAGGTAAATGGCCTGTCCTGATTTTTTATTTCTTCTAGTTTGTGTCGCTGTAGAGTCACGGTGGTCCATTAGTGTTTAATGGTAGAAACATTCGTGGTTTCTGGGCCACATCAAAACCACCCAACAGGCCGAACTTTGTTTCCTCAAATCTGACATCACATTGTCAGACTTGAGGAAAAAAACATTTACAATTATTTTTACAGTGGTGGAAACGGAAACCTTATAAGATAAGATAAGATAAAACTTTATTGATCCCACAACAGGGAAATGTGTCTGTTACTGCAGCGTTACAGATAAAGAGAAGAAAATAAAGCTGAAGATAAAAAAACTATAAAAAAATAAAAAAACACAACACAATGCACAAATTCATAGAATTTGTTGATCCGCATACACAGTATGCATTATGGACATAGAATGGAGAGAAAATACTAATAAATAGTAAGAAAAAAGTATGCATAAGCAAAGCATATATACATACATACATGCACGTACACACATATTTACATATATATATATGGACATACATATCCACGCACATACACACATGTACACATACATAGCTAATGCACACTTAAGGTGCAGGGTGTGTGTGTAGAGAAAAAGTGACCAGTGAAAAAGTGACAGTGACTACAGTGAGGTTTATATAAAACTTTGCAAAACATTAATAAATATCTGTAACATACAAACACCTCTGATATAGTGTATGGACAAATACAGAATAACACATCCTGTTTGTAATATTTCTGTCTGTATAATATACTATTATCACCTTAACATACACAGACTTTAATTTGCTAACTTAGACCTTGTAATAAGTGTAAATGTTCCTGTTCTGTTTTCCAGGAACTACCACGTGTTTTATTACCTGCTGGCAGGAGCGAGTGAAGAGGAGAGGACGGCGTACCACCTCCTGAAGCCTGAAGAATATCATTACCTCAGCCAGGTAGAGGAGAGACGTCTGGTGGTTTGTCGTTTCTAATTTTATGTTTTTTTATTTCTGAGTATGTGTTGTTTGGTTGTTTTGCCACAGTTTGCACTTGTTTGTCTGTGTGGAAATTTTGTTTTACTTTTAACTTCTTAACTTGGAGATTGAAGGAACTACACATCCCATAATCCATTGTGAATTATCCCTGATTAACCCTCTATTGCACAGTGTGGCCATATGGAAATAATCACTTTATCTTCATTTTCCTAAAAAGCTGTGATGAAATCTATGTTTTTACAGTGAGGAGTGAAAAGGACGCTTTTATTTTGAAGGACATACAATTTCTGAGGTCACATGACCAGTCTCACAACTGAAGGTTGTCTTTTATTCAGAATTTTTTTGGAAAATGGTCATCAAATATAAAATTGAACTCAATATCTGGAGAAAATAAACATTTAATTTAATTATGATATTACACATTTTTTTTCTAATTCATGAAAATAGATTTGTTGCCATATGGCAAAATGCAAATATGTAAAATTCCAAGTTCACATTAATTTACATAGCATCAAACCATCCTGACACTATGTTTATAACTTTTTCTCATACTGTATATATATATTTTAATATATATTAATTATTTAGCCAATTTTAAGTAAAATACAGAAAAACAATCTTTTACCACGTCAAAGTAAAAGTTCGTGCAATAGAGGGTTTAAATGCATGTGGCGTTTTTGGACGTATTAACTAAATCTGTGCATGGTGTTCATATGTGTGGTAGTTATTAAGTTATTGAAACCCATGCAATACATGCAAGACGAGGATTGTGGGTAGTGTAGTGCATCTCGATGACAAAGCGAATAAAACACGTTTCCTGTGCGCCTCGCGGCTCGTGGAGGTTCTGTGGCGTTAAATACGAGTGTGATTTTCACTTCCTGAACCTCTGAGCCTCCGTGTTGGTGTCATCCCAGGAAGCCAGAGACACTCACCTCACTGCGTCCATGTCTGCAAACAGGAAAGCGACAGAAAACCAGGACACAATGGAAACGAATTCCACGGCTGGCGTCTTTCAACGCCTACGACACCTCAGTCACACACACACGCACACACACACTCAGGACACGTTACGCCCGCGGAATGTGGATGTTGTGTGAAACTTGTGGCGTCTCTGCTGCTTTGACAGTCACGCCATGACAACCGGTGACCCCCCCACCCCCCCGAGAATCCTTCACGCCCACGCTGAAGCGGCCAGGGAATTCCTTCCATTCCTTCTGGCTGCTGACACGCAACACACACACACACACACACACACACACACACACACACACACACACACACACACACACACACACACACACTCGGTTAGACACAGATTCTGGTTCTCATGCACATCCTCCTCCTCGTGCATCTTCTGAACATTAAACATTTAAGTAATACTTAAGAAAGATCCTGACTGATCTGAATTAGAGCAACTTCAATATACATTATTTTACTTTAAGGACCCACAAGTGACACTAAATCAAAGAAACACAATTCAATAATGAATAAATCCATACAAATACATTATTATATATATACATATAAGCCTAAAATGATTCCTACCCAGGTCAAATACAAGGGATTTCTTTATTTTTTCACAGTTTATTGGCATTAAAATACGATTGACGGTATCAAACATGAAATAAGATGAATTATCTGCCAGTGCAGTAAGATAATTCTACCTAATATTGGACTAAATGTACAAAAACAACATGTTTTCACTGATGCCCATTTTTGAATTCCTGAACTCCCAAACTTTTTGTGATTTTTACATTTTTTTACTGTTTGTCCTTCGTTAACATGCCAGAAGAGTTTTAAAACCACATAGTATTTGGTTGAAATATAATATTTGTAAATTAGAAATACAGTTTGTGTTTGTCTCATATGACACAAACAAGAAAAAGACAAGGATTCAAATTCTGTGTGTTGCATTTCAAAATAAAAGTCCAAAAAATAAATCTATTTTAAGGTAACAATATATATATCTATATATACACTTAAGCCCAAAATTATTCCTACCCTGTCAAACACAAGGACTTTCTTTATTTTTTCACTTACAAATTAGTATTTTACTTCAGTTTTTACTTAAATAGACACAAAGAAAGTCTGAAGCCATAATTGATTTGTGTTTCGTTAGAATGTGTAAATAAACGGAGTGAAAACCAAAAATCACATCAACAAATGACTATGATATAGAAAGCTCCTGCAGGGCATGCTGGGAAATCTGTCTTTGTATATATATACACTTTATAGTTGGAAGACTTACTTTGTGTCCTATTTAAGTAAAAACTCTAGTAATTAGTGAAATACTAATTTTTAAGTGTAAAAATCAAAAAAATTCCTTGTATTTGACAGAGGTATGAATTATTTTGGGTTTAAGATAAGATAAGATGTGACTTTATTGATCCCACAACGGGGAAATTTGCTTGTTACTGCAGCGTACAGAGTAAAGAAAATAAAATAAAATAAAAGCTATAAAAAATCAAAAATACACAACACTATGTACAAATTTGTAGAATTTGTTGATTAGCATACACAGTATGCATTATGGACATAGAATGGAGAAAAAATACTAATAAATAGAAATAAAAAAAGTGAGGTGAAATACTAATTTTAAAGTGTAAAAATCAAGAAATCCCTTGTATTTGATGGGGGGGGGGTGAATACTTTTGGGTTTAAGTGTATATTATATTTTAATGGAGGATAATTTTAGACTATAAAATCAGTGAGACAGATTCACTGTCTGTTTCTATTCCACATTCTCCTCCTTTTCCTGCAGAATTTAATAAACTTCGTCCACGAGCTCCGTTCACGCGCTGCACATCTGCCGCTTGTTCACACCTGGCTCTTTTTTTTTTTTCTTTCCACAACTGGAATCTTGCATGCTGCATGTCATGAGCTGACACGCATGCTGCACATGTCGCAGGCCGAGCTGAATGACGCCTGGCGACTCAACGACAGAATGAAAACCATTTGGCAGATACGTGAAACTTTCTTTAGACGCCCGCAGTGTGAGTTTGAGTATTTTTAAAAATATTTTATCAATCGTGTTGCAGCAATAATAGGAGTGAGACAGGGACATTTGCAATAAAAATAAAGGAACTGAATTCGTGGTATGAAATGAATTTTGAGGATAAGCTGAGAATAAACTCAAGATTAAAGTCAAGCTTTTGAAAATAAGTCAAAGCATTCGGCTCATATCAAATCATCCATCCATCCATCCATTGTCTATCCCGCTTATTCCCTTTCGGGGTCGCAGGGGTCTGCTGGAGCCTATCCCAGCGCGTTAAGGCGAGAGGCAGGGATACACCCCAGATGGTCGCCAGCCAATCGTGGGGCACACACACCATTCACACACCATTCACTCTCACACTCACACCTATGGGCAATTTAGAGTTTACCAATTAACCTGAGCATGTTTTTTGTATTGTGGGAGGAAACCGGAGTACCCGGTGAAAACCCACGCAGACACGGGGAGAACATGCAAACTCCACACAGAAAGGCCCCAGACCCAGGCCGGTCTTGAACCTGCGACCTTCTTGCTGTGAGGCAACAGTGCTACCCACCGCACCACCGTGTCGCCCCATATCAAATCAAATCAACTTTATTTATACGGAACTTTACACACAACACATGGCTGCCCTGTGTAAATAAATTTGGTGAAATTGCTCCTCAGAATCTGGTTTAGAAACAAAGACATTCCTCCTCCGTTAGCTCATGGACAGCAGAGGAGATTGATCCAAAAAATGCGTCCGTCCGGAAGGAGACACACACACACACACACACACACACACACACACACACACACACACACACACTGCTGTCATGGACGGATGCAGCGTTGCCATGGTTACACCTGGATGCAACACAGGGAGGGGGGGATGATTTATTCGTTGTCAACACGCAGCGTTAAACACGCTGGAAAACGACTCAATTCTCCAGAATTTCAGCTGCATTCAGTGGATCAGTGACGAATCGTGTTTGACAGGATGAGAAAGTCAAACAACGTTACTAACATTAACTTCTAACACTCCTTTTCCCCAGCAGACCTTGAACACATCGTAATGTGCAAAACTCGACATGTGAATAGGGTCAATATTTAGTTTTAATTTTATTTAAAGAAGTAATAAATGGGACGATGTTAAATCTGTCATATGATTTTAAAACAGAATTCTATGCATGTTTTGACTCCTCTTGCAACATAATTTGTCACAACATAAAACCTCCTCATATGCACATGATATTTTAATTATTTAGGTAAAAATGCACTAATTTGCAAACATTTCCACAATAGAAATGTTTGGCAAGATGAGAAAGTCAAAAACCTTTTAAAATAAAGTTTTAAGAAGCATTCATCAAAACTACTGGGTGGGTTTTTTGTGAAATTTGTTGGTGGAGGGTAGAATTTGATAAAGATGCTTACATGCTTACAAAATGTGCATATAATGTTTTTTTAATGGGAGTGTGTTGCACAAACCAATCAAACCAGTTTCCAATCTGGCTGAACAATTTACACATCAGATTGTAGACAATGTTTGTCCTCTTTCCAGTAACGTTATTTCCCTTGAAATAGTTTTTATATCAATTTATGTCATTAGTATAGAAAGTTCTGACCACTCGCCCTAATAACTGCCATGTTAATTCAGCTCTAAGCCGTGTGTTAAAAACAGAGATTAGGGTGATTTACACAGTAATTTCCACTTCATGTTCTGGTAATCAGATTCAGAGTAAACAATCAAGTCTTCAATCAAAACTGTAATTTAAAAAGTTTTTCTCATCTTGCCAAACACGATTTGTCACTAAGTCTTGTATATTAATAATAATATATTTAATCCACTTACAATATAAAACTAGTTAATAGCATGTATTTTTAATTTAAAACTATTTAAGAGAGTAAAACTATCTGGTACCAAGTTTTTTAGGATTTAAGTACACTTGTCATAAAAAAAATGGATCTTTCTATGTGTGTGTGTGTGTGTATATATATATATATATATACACATATATGTGTATATATATGTATGTATGTGTGTGTATAATGAGTTACTATAAAACTGTTAAATTCTGTATCTGAAGCAAGTTTAAAGTATCTGCAGGTTAATTTTAGTAATTTATCTGCACAGACAAAAGCAAATTAATTATATATTATCATCAATAGTTATTTATTATATTTTTATCAAAACGGTTGTTTAATGTATGCATCCATGTTTTATTATTATTGTTCATTTTCACTTAATAATGTGAATATGTGACTCTGCTTCACTGACTCCATGTGATGCTCGTTGTGAACCAACATCTCTCCTTAGTGTTCATGCTGCTGAATATGACTGTCCATATGTGTGTGTGTGTGTGATGAACGCAGCTTTAACAGCACGTCCTTCCATCCCTGTGTGTGTGTGTGTGTGTGTGTGTGTGTCTAACCCTCTAACCTCGCCTCTTCTGTAAACTCTGCCTTAACATTTCCAGATGACAAAGAAAAGCCACCGTCTGCACTGGGACAGTTACTGTGAGAGTGAACCGGTCAGTATCTGTGTGTGCACGTGTGTGTGTGTGCACGTGTGTGTGTGTGTGTGTGTGTGTGTGTGCACGTGTGTGTGTGTTCGCTCACTCTGCAGCTGCAGCAACACGTCGCCTCACACACTCCTCCCTCCTTCTGCTGCTGCTTTTTTATACATTTCCCTGTTTGGTTCAGTTTATTGGAGCTTTGTTTTCCCCTGCTGTGCTGCTGCTGTGACTTATGCAGGTGTGTCCTGTCATGTCCTGCTGTAACCTGTGTCCTTTTTGACCACTGACGGTCAGCATGGAGCCGGAAGGAGGCGAGCGTTGGGCGACTTACTTAGTCAAATAAATACACGAAACAAACAGAAATGGTGATGAATGGTCCATAAATGATTCAATCATGAAGCAGAATAATAAAAACAGTCAGAAATCAGATGCTCCGTGTTCATGAAGTTAAGATCTTGGCAGGAATCGAGTCGTCTCAGTGGATTTTTAGGTCCAATCCGCTTCAACCGAGTGTAAACTTGAATATTGAACTAACAAGCTGTAACTTAATTCTCCAGAACAGATTCAGCTGCTGAACTGGAAACGTCTGTGTTCACAAAGTTCTATATACAGCAATTACTTTATTTACATTTTTATAACAAGCTGTGATATAACTGATGTTTTCACAGTTAGATGCAATAAGGGGGCTTTTATTTTGAAGGGCATACAATTCATGAGGTCACATGACCGGTCCCTTGTGTCACAAACAAAGGTCTTTTTATTCAGAATTTTGGAAAAACAAATATTAAATAAAAAATTAAGCTCATTATCTGGGGGAGAAGCAAACTTTAATATTTTTTACATTTAATTTAATTTGTATTTCATATGTTTTTTTCTAATATGCAAAAACTGGTTTGTTGCCATATGGAAATAATATGCAAATATGTGAAATTCCTAGTGCATAAAAACCTAATGGAGTCACATTGACTTACATAGTATGAAACTAATTTTTCTTATACTGTATATATTTATATATATATATAAATATATATATTATTTAGGCCATTTTAAGTACTAAGAACACTTTTTTTATCATGTTTCAGTAATATTTCATGCAATAGCTGGTTAATCTAATATATTTACATTCATAATATTAATTAAAATACTATGTTCTTTTCTTTTAAATACATAAATATAATAAAAAGGCAGTTGCATTAAAAAAGAAAACGATAGAAAGTAGTTAGTTTTGATTTCGGCCGAAAGAATAAAGTAAATATTTTATGGTAATAATTTATATCCTTTGTTATATGTCAAAACTGTTGTTTTTTCCTAGTGGTGCTGCCGTACCTACGCAGACATCCTGGTCACATGATGAAACAATAGTAAATAAAAAACACATGCATGTCGGTTAAAACAATCCCACTTTACAGGGAACACTTAAATTTATCCAAATTAAAAGTAATCCCCCAAGATAAGAATCCCAGGTAAAGTTTGTCCTGTAAAAAGCTGGAATAGAAGAATGAGAAGCTTCTTAAACAGCCACAGTGTTCTCTACTGCAGTTTCTTTATGGAATCGTCATTCCACAGCAGAGTGTTTGAGTAAGGAGCGTTCAGTGTATTTACACTGACTCACCTTTGGCCAAACAACCCTCAGTCACACCCTGATTATTAACTTAAATCACAGCGACTACTGTAGAACGTAATATGTCAATGATCAAATCCATGTTTCTAATCCTTAAATTATATTAAATCCATTCGCTAATATTTGGCTAATTCAGTGCTTCTCAATGCCCCCAGTGACTATAAATAGAATCATTTGTCTATAAAATTGTCTCTGCTTAACACTGAATCCTTATTAACGTATAAGAGAATAAAAAAGAAAGAAATATGGACCAACTTACAACAGAGAATATCTTTATTAACTAACAGAAAAGATTTAAAGTGCATCTGAAATTAAAAAATAAAATTAAATCCTTAATTAAACATTTTTTGACTGACCATGTCAAACCATATGATACTGAAAAATAAAACTACATAAATGGTCTTATCAGTGATTGTGGTGTAATGTCTTTAATGTCTTTGTCTCCAACATTTCAGACTCAGTAACACACCGGTCTTTCACAGTGAACCAAGCGCTACAGACGCTTCGTCATATTTCCTCGTCTTAGCTTTGGGAGACTTTCGTTTGTCTCTTTATCTCCGTCTCTCTCCGCCTGTCTTCTCATCCCTGTTAAATATGTTTTCATGGTGTCACTTGGTGTCTACACTTCATACTCATACTCTGTGCTGTATGCTCCCTGTGAACACTCTGCTGCCCCCTAATGAAGTGGAGATGCAATTGCACTTTATTCTAGGACAGTAAAAAAAATAAATCCTAATAAAAAAGCATGTTCTCTGACAGATCTTCACTTTTTGAGAACCACTGGTCTAATTTCACTTGTGAGTTTAGCGTTTCTTATGAAAAAGTTCATATCTTACATATTGCAGTCAACCTTATTAAGATATTCAAATAAACAACTATGATATCATGTCAGCCGAGGAAATATGATTCAAGATTTGTATGATTTCTGTAATGATTATTCTGATATCTTCATTTTAAAGTAAATAATAACATCTGGGATCCGTAAGCGGTGTTTCAGAGCACACAGATTATTTTCACTGGAAAGACATTTCAGATTCTCCTGCTCTGTGAATGTCGCCGGTCGGTCAGGGTGAAGCAGGAAGGAGGCACGTTGGCGTGAAGCGTGCACTCTCGTGTTTGGAGTGTTTGTCTTTCTGAGGCCTCGGTATGTGATAATTACGGTCGGCCGTGGTGGAATGAGCCCGTAAAGCGAGGAGCTCACGTTACACCGCGGTGGGTGTTGTGTTGTGTTGAGGGAGGCTGCGTCACGTTAAAAACCCGAGAAAAGAAGGTGCCGATCAACACGTCTGCCTGCAGATTTACTGTTATCCAACACGGTATTTAAACACCGTGTTCAGCTTCTAATGATTACTCTCTGCGCCGTACATATGTACAATTTAGAAGTGTCACCTTTAAGCTGCTTCATAACTTCTACTTTACTTCACATCACTTTTTATCTGACAGCTTAGTTATTAGAGGGTTTTTTTTTCAGGATTACGGGAAAACTACTGGGTGGGTTTTTTGTGAAATTTGTTGGTAGAGGGTAGAATTTGATAAAGATGCTTACATGCTTACAAAATGTGCATATAATGTTTTTTTTAATGGGAGTGTGTTGCACAAACCAATCAAACCAGTTTCCAATCTGGCTGAACAATTTACACATCAGATTGTAGACAATGTTTGTCCTCTTTCCAGTAATGTTATTTCCATTGAAATAGGTTTTATATCAATTTATGTCGTTAGTATAGAAAGTTCTGACCACTTGCCGTGTGTTAAAAGCAGAGATTAGGGTGATTTACACAGTAATTTCAACTTCATGTACTGGTAATCAGATTCAGAGTAAACAATCAAATCTTCCTCATCCTCATCCTCCATCATTTTTCATATTTTCAGGACCATAAGGCACCGTACTACACAATGTTCTTTGCTCGGTGATCCACTGATCCAGTCTTAGCTCTGTGATCCACTGATCCAGTCTCTGCTCTGTGATCCACTGATCCAGTCTCTGCTCTGTGATCCACTGATCCAGTCTTTGCTCGGTGATCCACTGATCCAGTCTCTGCTCTGTGATCCACTGATCCAGTCTTTGTTCGATGATCCACTGATCCAGTCTCTGCTCTGTGATCCACTGATCCAGTCTCTGCTCTGTGATCCACTGATCCAGTCTCTGCTCTGTGATCCACTGATCCAGTCTTTGCTCTGTGATCCACTGATCCAGTCTTTGCTCTGTGATCCACTGATCCAGTCTCTGCTCTGTGATCCACTGATCCAGTCTCTGCTCTGTGATCCACTGATCCAGTCTTTCCTCCAACTCGTACCACCTGTCTTATGTCTTAAACTCAGCTGTGTAGCTGATTTCCTTCAGTTTAAACTGTGCTTTATCAGCGTGTCTCTTTACCATTTTCAGGTTGTTAAAACAACGATGTTCTGCATAACGCACATCCCCGTTATTTTATCTACAATCCATGCACACACTCCCCCTACATACATACATACATACATACAGACATAGGACGCACCACAAATTTTGAAGAGAATATAAGACTTTTATGTGTGCCTTTATAGTCGTGAAAATACGGTATGCCCAGAAAACACATAAATTGCATTTTTTTCTCGGCTCTTCCTGCTTAAAAAATGTCATAGGATCCATTTTTTAAGGGAATCTCAGATTTACTAATTTTTATGCAATGTTGCCTCTGACCACAAAGGAGCTTCTTTTAGCACCAGTTACTCATTACGTCTCCTCCAGCCCAATCCGCTGTTTGTTTCAGCTGCAGTGTGTAAACTATAAAAACTATATTTAGCATCTTTTGCTAGACTGTGTGTAAACATAACAAAAAAAGTTAGAACACTGTGTTATACGGCTGGTATTTAGTGTAGTAGGTCCCTGTTAACGTCCAGACCAGCGTTACATAAGCCCCGCCATGAACCAGATGACTCACGCCGTTCACGTTTTTTTGCAGGACTGCTTCACGGTGGAAGGAGAGGACCTGAAGCATGACTTTGAGAGGCTTCAGCTGGGGATGGAGATGGTGGGATTTCTCCCTGCCACGCGCAAACAGTGAGTAACCTGGCAGCAAAGGTGTAATCAGACGCTTGAATGTCTTTGAATACGTAATTCTTCAAGGCAGCTCCCATTCAGATTGCCTGTCCCCTGAAATGCTGCTGTTTCTTGATAATACACCAAAGTGTGAATGTCTCTCCAGATATGTAAATACATGTCCGACTAATATATAGATAGAGATTCCTTCTTTTATATTTAACAAGTGCCGTGTCTTTAGAAATGATAATAAATCTTTAGTTTTAATATCACCAACAACTCATCTATACATCCATAAAACAAATACACAAGTAGGGGAGTGGTATGTGCAAGTGGATGGGTTCAACTTTTTATTTAGTAAAATATAGTTAGTGGCATAGACACAAAGAAATGCTTTAGCTAGGACTTAAACACGGGTCTGCGGCTTATGAGGCAAGAACACTACCCCCTACACCACCTAATTACACATACAGGTCTTTAAGCTTTAATGTTAACATATCAACCCTTGTTTTTGTGAAAAACAATAGAAATATTCATCCAAAAAGCTCATAATAAGGAATGCCCCCCATTGTACCATGAACAAACTATATCTAAAAGTTTAGCTTGATCCAACAAACAATCAGAGAGAAATGAGGGGAACAGACTGACAGACGCTCCTTGATTTATAGAGAGATAAAGGAAGTCTGGATCCTAAATTATTGACAGCAACATAGTGTTGCTCTTGAAGTGGAAGAGTTTTAACTGCTTTTTATTTATTGAAATATATTTTTATTTAGTAGAATATATTTATAAAGAAATGCTTCAGCTAGGACTCAAACACAGGTCTGCTGCTTATAAGGTAAGAACACTACCCCCTACACCACCACAGAACACATACAGGACTTTAAGCTTTAATTATGATAATGTATCATAATGATATTATTCTACATCTGGAAAAAAAAATCACCAAAAAACATATAGATATCTATCAAAAAAAAACAATCAGAAAGAAATGAGAGGAACAGGCTAATATTATATATATATTTATTTTATAGATAGATGATGCTGCTACAGCGCCACCAACAGTCAAATGTGTCATTAGCACGCCAATATTATATCAACACATCTCCACTAAGTGTGGTTGTAATAGCAAAAACATGTTTTATAGTATAATTTGAGCAAACACCAACATCTGTCCCGCCTGTGGTTCAGGATCTTCTCGCTGCTGTCGGCCATCCTCCACCTGGGAAACATCCGCTACAAGAGGAAAACCTACAGGGACGACTCCATCGACATCTGTAACCCAGAGGTGCTGCCTGTGGTCTCAGAACTGCTGGAGGTACGAGAACGGGGGGGTAATAATGGGGGAGGGGGTATTAAGTGACTTCTGATGTGATTAAATTGGAAAAGGAACAGAAATAGGTCCCACAGGATTTCACTTGGTAGATATATGGGATGTCATGTGGTGTGATCCTACAAACTTAATAAAAAAGTAATTAAAAACACGCTATTAACTAGTTTTATTTTCTAGGTGGAATAAATCTCACAAAATCACGAGTTTTGAAAAAAAATAGAAACAAATAGACTTTTAAATGACATTAAAATTTTTGTAAATACAATAATTACACAAATTGACAAGAAACCAACATGTACACAAAATGTACATTTTCAGAGACCTGACTTAAGATAAGATAAGACTTTATTGATCCCACAACGGGGAAATTTGCTTGTTACTGCAGCGTACAGAGTAAAGAAAATAAAATAAAAGCTATAAAAAATAAAAATACACAACACTATGTACAGAATTGGTAGAATTTGTTGATCAGCATACACAGTATGCATTATGGACATAAGAATGGAGAAAAATACTAATAAATAGCAAGAAAAAAGTATGTATAAGAAAAGCATATATACATACATACATGCACATACACACATATTTACATATTTGCATATATATATACGCACATACACACATGTACACATACATAGCTAATGCATACTTAAGGTGCAGGGTGTGTGTAGAGGAAAAACCTGATTAATGATTCTTAAAACTGTATTTTTAAAAAATGTTTGACGTTCTCATTTTGCCAAATAAAATTTATTACTGAACCTTATATAAAAGAGGTAAATATAATTTTTTTTTTTTTTTTTACTTGTGTTTCTCTTTCTCTATGCTTATATACATCAATATATGGGTCAATGACAAATTTTAGTTTAACAAGAGGAGAAAGTCAAAAACATAAAATGCAGTTTTAAGAAGCATCAGGTCTCTCAAAGTGTAAATATACTGTGTTCAAGTTGGTTTCTGTTAATTTTTATAAATATGTTTTACAAAAATCCAGATTATTTTGTTTTTTTACATAAATGTCAAATGGTGTAAACAAAATTATATTATAATAATTACTGTTGTTGTTACATATAATGGTAAATTTTAAATATTTAATCCACCTAGACTATAAAACTAGTTGATATCATGTGTTTTTAAGAGAGTTAAACCATCTGGTACCAAGTTTTTTTATGATTACACCACATTGTCACATTATGATTTAGGAGAATGAAGATTAAATCTTCACTACTGTAGTATTGATCAGACATTCTTCAGTATTTTCTTTACACACAGCATTTCCCTGGAGCCTGTAGTAGTTAATAAATACACATGGAAGTCTGATGTTAGTAGAAGATCCTGCTCAGTGACTGTGGAGAATAAAACCCAGCGACGTGGTTCATGGTGAAGTTTGTGGATCATAAACTAATCGAGGGACTGGACGGGTTAAATGTGATTGGATCAGAAAGTCAAAGAAAAATTTTAAAATCAGATCTCTCTAAATGTACATTTTGTGTTCATGTTTTTTTTTTGTCAATTTGTGTAATTTTGTTTTTACAAAATCAGAATTTAGTGTGAATTTATTTGACAAAAATGTCAAATTATAATTATATATCTTGTAATTATAAACTCGTCATTTAAAAGTCTATTTGTACCATTTATTTTTACAAAAATCATGATTTTATGTGATTTTTGACATAAATGGTGTAACCAAAGGAAGAAAGCTTTTCATTTTTTTTAGCATTACACAACATTACAATTTTGGCATTGACCCTTATTAATGATAATGAAAATCTTCTTTCTTTTGAATTTATAATAACACTTTGTAAAATATACTTAAATGGACTAAAACTAAATAGAGATAAAGGTCAGTTTGGTTAGAAAATGTCATATTTCCTCTTGGCATGTCAAAATAAAACAATCTGTGATGATGGGAAGTTTTCTTTTTCTTTTAAAATGCACAAAAAGACTTTGCAATTAAGGTCTTTAACGTCTTTTCCGGGAAGAGTCACCTCATTTTTCGTCTTTCTATTTTCCATCTTGACATTTTCAGGTCAAAGAAGAAACGCTGTTTGAGGCTCTGACGACACGAAAAACAGTCACTGTGGGAGAGAAGCTGATCGTCCCCTATAAACTCTCAGAGGTGAGATTTACAGCATCTATTTACCCAAAATACACTGGAAAATGTCTTGAATTTACGTAATTTGGAGGGTCGTATTTAAATCCACATACACTTTTTTTTAATCCATTCTACTCTATTGCAAGAAATATTACTTGGACATTGACATTTGAATGTTTATATTACTTAAAATGGCCAAAATAATAGATAAATTATTAAAAATATATGTATAAATTATAAGAAAAAGTGCTAAACATGGTTTCATGCTGTGTAAGTCAATGGGACCCAGGTTTTACGCAGTAAGGAAATTACACATTTAAATATTATTGCCATATGGCAACAAAAATTATAAAATCCATCTTAAATTAAATGTAAAAACAAATAATATCAAATTGTACTAATCACAGAGTCAGTTAAATGTTTCATTTGTTGGACATTTTTCCAAAATTCTGAATAAACCACACAACCTTTATTTGTGAGACAATGATGCTCACATGTCAAAGAGACTGGTCATGTGACCTCATAAATTGTATGTCCTTCAAAATAAAAGCGCATTTTTCACACCTAACTGTAAAAACATTGATTTTATATCACAGCTTTTTAGAAGAAATGAAAATAAAGTAATTGTGGAGTGTATATGTGCGTGTTTGTTGAATGATGGAATATAAATATACGACTTCTAGTTCTAGTTTCATTGAATTAAGTAACCTTCACCCTACATAATATTCTCAAAAATAAGTAAAAAGCTGCAGCTTAAATGGTGTTTATTGGTAAATAAAAGTTCAGTCTGGGTCAGTACTGACTTCTCCATCACATTGTGTTAATGCTCATAGCTGTGGTGCTGCCTTCCTCCATGCTCCTGGCTGTTGCTCTGTGTTTTATGACGTATTTTTTAGTGTGACAGGTATGACAGCTGCTGCAGATCAGCTGGTTTTCAGCTACATGTTAAGGTCTGTTTATTGGGAGTTTTAGCTGGTTTTTAACCTGGAAGGATCTAATGGAATCTGACTCACTCTGGAACTAAGTTCTACTATGAGAGAGCAGCGTTCACAGCCAGAATGAACGATTATCAGGAGAAAAATACAGAATGTTCAGTTCACGTTTACCCAGAATATGAACATGTTTATAGACATATAGTCTGATTTTCCTTCTCCATAATGTGATGGGAGGCTCGCTGCCAACTCAATAACTGCTCTGCAGCCTCGGCTGTTTACAGTACGGTGTGCACCCCCCCCCAACTCCAGCCTGTGGCCACACATGTAACACACAGTCACGCTAACACACACACACACACGCACCGGGTCACTCAGCCTGTTTGGAGACACAGGAAAGGCATTTCCAGCCCCTCCAGAGTTCAGTTTTTTCAGGGACCCCCCCTCGTGGTCTGCAGACGGGAGCCGGATGCACGGCGGAACAAGCTCGTCTGCACGTGATTCCAGCACGTTTGCAGTATATTTCACCATCGAAATGTTAAAAGGACGTAAATAAACTCAAAAGATTTGCAAAAGATCGGCACAAAACCATTTATGTCCACGCATGTTTTCACAATAAATTAATAAAGTCTTTCCAGTGCATGAAAGATTCCTCTCATGTAAGGATTAGTGAAAATACATTTTTTAAAAGCATTCAAGCATACGTTGAGGGGAAGGTCTTCTGGGCAATCATCGCCCAAAGGTTGACATCATACTTACTTGTCAATGGCTACATCGATACAAGTGTCCAGAAAGGAGGAGTACCGGGCTACTCTGGATGCCTGGAGCACACGGCGGTAATTAGCCAGATAATTAAGGAGACGAAGAGCAACAAGAAATCTCTCTCGGTGGTCTGGCTAGACCTCGCCAAGGCTTACCCAAATGTTCCACACCAGCTTATCTGCAAGGCATTGGATCATTACCAAGTACCATCAGAGGTCATTAAGTTGGTGATGGCTCATATGGGTTCTTTACAGATGAGGTTCAGTGCACAGGATTTTACCACCAAGTGGCAGAGGCTGGAAAAAGGGATCATGGCTGGCTGCACCATATCAGTCTCCCTGTTTGTGGCAGCTATGAACCTACTGCTGAAAGCAGGAGAGTCTCAGTGTAAAGGACCGACGGCAGCGGATGGGACAAGGCATCCAGCCTGCAGAGCTTTCATGGACGACATCACCGTGATGACCCCATCCATCCTTGGGACACGATGGGTCCTAAGTTCACTGGATAAGATGGCCACCTGGGCCCGTATGCAGTTCAAGCCCAGCAAATCCAGAAGCTTGTGCATCCTGAAGGGAAATCTGTCGAATAACACCTTCAGCATCCAGGGGTCAAAGATTCCAACCATTCAGGAGGAGCGAATCCGATGCCTGGGAAAACACTATGACAGCACTCTGAAGGACAGGCTAAACCTCGAAGACACCGCAGCCCAACTAAAGGAGTGGCTGAGGAGAATAGACATTAGTTTGCTGCTAGGTAGGTTCAAGGTGTGGTGCTTTCAGCATGGCATCATACCAAGGCTCCAGTGGCCATTTCTGCTCTACGACTTCCCTATGACAAGAGTTGAAGCAATGGAGAGAGTCTGTAGCAGGTTTATTCGTAAATGGCTGGGTGTTCCTCCAGCTTTCAGCGCAGTCAACCTCTACAGCAGGTCATCAGTACTCCGGTTACCATGCTCCTCCGTCATAGAAGAATTCAAGGCCACCAAGGCAAGGGCAGCATGCACGCTCTCAGGCTCTAGGGACGCAAAAGTCAGGTATGCAAGTTCTGCCATTAACTGCGGCAGGAAGTGGAAACCCCTCGAGGCGGTGAAGGAAGCGGAAGCCTACTGGAAGCATCAGGAAATCGTGGGCACTGTGTGTCGCGGACGGCTAGGGCTTGGAAACTATGGTGTCAAGAGCTGGTCGAAGAGCAACATGCGAGACAGAAGGGACTTGGTGGTGCAAAGGGTGCGGGAGGCAGCTGAAGAAGACCGTCGAATCAAAGCAGCAGGGCTGGGCTCCCAGGCGCGCTGGATGCAGTGGGAGGGGGCGCTCGAGAGACCATTGTCTTGGAAGGAGCTCTGGGGCACTGACCAAGGCAAGCTGAACTTCCTGCTGCGCGCTGTGGCTGATCTCCTACCCACACCAAGTAATCTGAAGATCTGGGGCAAGGAGGAAGAGGCATCCTGTAGTCAGTGCGGCGCCAGCCTCTGCACACTGAACCACATTCTGACCAGCTGCCCAAAAGCTCTGGCAGACGGGCGCTATAGGTGGAGACACGACAAAGTCCTCACCGAGGTCGCTAAGTGGGTCGAACTACAGAGAAGCCACACCAACAAACAGCCACCAGTACCACCAAGGCCCACAAGCTTCCAGCGAGAGGGCAGTAAAGTCCCAAAGGGAAAAAGACCTGACCGCCTACCATCAATGCTACACTGCGCATCAGATTGGGAGCTGCGGGTGGATCTCAAGAAGAAGCTGGTCTTTCCTCAGGAGGTGGTGGCAACTACCCTCCGACCGGATATGATCCTTCTTTCTAGGAGCTCGAAGTCCATCATTCTAGCCGAACTCACTGTTCCCTGGGAAGACAGGCTAGCCATATCTCATCAGGCAAAGAAAGGTAAGTATCAGGACATAGTAGATGAGGCGACCCTTGCTGGATGGCATGCCACCCTCTACCCAATTGAGGTTGGGGCTCGTGGTTTCCCCGCCACATCTATTCGCAGTTTCCTGCAGAAGATCGGGCTTGATGCCAAACAAGTACAGAAGGCTACCAGGGAAATAGCCACAGTAGCCGAAAGCAGTTCCAGGTGGCTGTGGCTGTCAAGAAATCACAGCTGGACCCCTTCCGCAGGTGAAGGCTAACTCAGCCCTTGCTGCCCCACTCAGGAGAGGTGTACAGGTTAAGGGGCGAAACACCTGGGACCCTGAGATGCCTGCTGAGGATGCGGAAGGGGTCCCTAGGAACACTGTGACACTCCACCAGCTAAAACCTTAACATCTACATTGGGGGTGGGCGGTTCCGGTCCCGGGGGGCCGGTGTGGCTGCGGGTCCTTGTTCCGGCCGGGCGGTGGGCGCACCTGATTCTACTAATTACTGCTACTCTGCACCTTCGTTGGTGGAGTCGGGTGTGTTGCTGCCTGGTTGGGGCGGGGGCCTGCGCCCGCGCCGGCCCTCTGGGGCCGGGGATTGCCCCACCCCTGATCTACATCCATAGTTGCTCATGCAGTCTCTGCTTGTAGCAAAGCACCTTTGGTGTTTACTTCATCGTTTTGTGTTCATGATGGTTTCCTTTCATTTGAAAGTTCACTTGTATTATTTATTTTGTGCAATTATTGACATGACCGTTTTTGCACTGTCCCGTAAATAAATTTGGTACATGGGTCAGTGACAAATCATGTTTGGAACGATGAGACGACAAAAATTAGAAGCATTTAGAAGCATGTCAGAGCTGCATTGTGGGAAATCATAAAAACTTAAAAGGCTTTAAAAAAAAGTAAAAACACATGCTATCAACTAGTTTTATATTCTAGATCTATATTTATATTTTAAATGAAAAAAAAATTGCACAAAATCATGATTTTTGTAAAAAAATAAAAATAAATGGCATAAATGGACTTTTAAATGATAAAAAATGTACATTTTGAGAGACCTGATGAATGCTGTATTTTAAAACGTTTCTTGTAAAACTTTATTTGTTACTTACTCTTTACACAAGATGACCCCCCCCCAAAAAAAGATCAATTTTGCATATAAAATCCACCTAGAATATAAAACTGGTTGATATATCAGAAGTTAAACATGTTTTTTCTTGGATTTCTTGTGCCCGCGCTGTGGTTTGGGTCAAACGTTTTGTGTTTTCTTATTATTTTCCAGCCCAAACATCTTCTCACCACCAATCAGCCACAGATGACAGTGGTTGTGTCGCGTTCATCACTCCCATCATTACGTGTTTAAAACGCTGGTTTCACATGAACAAACGCAGCTCGCTGGGTGGTCTCAGCGTAAATGTTGCTCTAACAGACACAACAATCCCATCGCCTCTTAACTCAAATCGTAAACTTGCAAACCTGAAAGAAATCCCAGCATTCCGCTGATGGTTTTTTTTTCCTTCGTGTTTCCCGTCTCGACGTGTTTGAATCGAGCTTCTTCTGAATAACGAAGAAAAGCTAAACTCCGTATGTGTGTTCTGACTCATTGAAAGAATATTTGGTCTGAGGCGGCTAAAAATATCCCGGTTGATTATTTCACTAACAGCGGATTTGTTAATTTGAGCCCAGCTCATGGTTTGTTTTTCCGAGGCCACCGACTCGCCTCCTGCTCCCGTCGGGTCAAAACTTTCCAGCGGAAATGTGAATTAAAACGTTTTTTCTCTCAGTAATGTGACATTTATTACAAAAAAAAATTTAAGAAAAACAACCACTAATCTCCATGTTTATGTTACTGCAGCGTTGATTCAGGACACTGGTTCATTCTCTTTTTTTAAATAAATAATGAATGAATAATGTTGTGTAATAACACAACTTATATATAAGTAAATATGTATCGTCCAATTATTTAAAGCCAAACTGAAATCACATTGCATGTTTTTTTTGCTCATATATATATATATATATATATATATATATATATGTCTATGTGTGTATATATATATATACACATATATATGTATCTATATATGTGTGTGTGTGTGTGTGTGTGCATATTTGTGTATACATATATATATACATGTGTGTGTATATATACATATATATGTAAGTATATATGTGTGTATATGTGCAAGCCAATATACACACACACACATATATATACATGCATATATACATATACATATATATGTATATGTGTGTATATATGTATATATATATATATATACATACATATATTTATATGTGTATGTATATGTGTATATGTGTATATATGTGTGTATATATATATATATATATATATATATACAGTCGTCCTCAAAATTATTCATACCCTTGCTGATTCTTGTGATTTTTTCATTTAGTGATTAAATAAATGCTTGTTTTCAAATTTGTGTTTTAGCTTCATGTGACCAACAATTGAAAGAATGACAACAATATAAAATAATTTTAAAAAATCATTTCTGGGGTATTTTATTAACGGAGTCCAAAAAAATGCCATGTTCAAAATTATTCATACCCCTGGCAATATCTCAACAAAAATGTCCCGAATGTGTTCATCTTTGTCCCAAAGTTATTTCATGATGTCTCATCGGAATGAATACCTTTTTTGTTGACCAAATGTTAAACAAGGTTAAAAAAAATAGCATCTTTCCAGAAGAGTATAAATAGTGGGAAAGGGTTCAGGTCATTGTTAATCTCTGGTCATCATGGTAAAGAAGAAGGAGCTCAGTGAGGACCTGCGTCAGCGTCTTGTGCAGGCCCACAGTGAAGGAAAGGGTTACAAGGCCATTTCCAAGCAGTATGGTGTCCCTGTCTCAACCGTCCAGAGCATCATCAACAAGCACAAGAGGTTCAACACTGTCAAAAACCTCAGTGGGCGTGGCCGAAAGTGTAAGGTGTCCCCCAAACTTGCCAGGAGAATCTGCCGAGAGGTCAACACCAACCCACGGACCACAACCAAGGCCCTAATTCAAACCCTTGAGCAGACAGGGACAAAGGTGTCACGGTCCACCATTGAGCGAGTTTTGCACAGAGGAGGTCTCCATGGACGTAAACCTCGGAAGACGCCGCTGCTCAGGAAAAAACATCTGGTAGCTCGCCTGGCCTTTTGTAGAGGTCATCTGAAGCAAGAACCCAGCTTTTGGTCAACAATCCTGTGGTCTGATGAGACAAAACTGGAGTTATTTGGCCATATGGATACCCAGTATGTCTGGAGGAAGAAAGGAGAAGCCTATAGACCAAAGAACACTGTGCCCACTGTCAAGTATGGTGGTGGAAGCATAATGCTGTGGGGATGTTTCTCTTCCAGTGGCACAGGCAATCTCGTCAAGGTCCAAGGTATCATGAAGAAGGAGGATTATATCAGGATACTTGATGAAAATGTCAAGGAATCTGCTGAAAAACTCAAGCTTGGCCAAAACTGGATGTACCAGCAAGACAATGATCCTAAACACACCGCCAAGGTAGTCAAGAGATGGTTCAAGGACAATGACATCAGTGTCCTGGAATGGCCAAGTCAAAGTCCTGACCTCAATCCAATTGAGAATCTGTGGCATCACTTGAAGACCAGAGTGATGGCGAGGAAACCAACCAACCTGACCCAGCTTGAGGCATTGGCCAAGGAAGAGTGGGCCAACATCCCACAGGAGATGTGCAAGAAGCTTGTGGACACGTACAAGAATCGTCTGGAAGCAGTCATAAAGAATAAAGGCTATGCCATTGACTATTAAATAAAGACGATGGACTAGGGTATGAATAATTTTGAACATGGCATTTTTTTGGACTCCGTTAATAAAATACCCCAGAAATGATTTTTTAAAATTATTTTATATTGTTGTCATTCTTTCAATTGTTGGTCACATGAAGCTAAAACACAAATTTGAAAACAAGCATTTATTTAATCACTAAATGAAAAAATCACAAGAATCAGCAAGGGTATGAATAATTTTGAGGACGACTGTATATATATATATATATATATATATATATATATATATATATATATATATATATATATATATATATATATATATGTGTGTGTATATACACACAAGCCAATACACACACACACACATATATATATATATATATACATACATATATATATATGTGTATATGTATATTGGCTCGCACAGTACTTTTGAAGAATAGGTCTCAGCAGAAGGTGAGTAAACAGAGAATAAATGACGTTTGAATCTTCCATCTCTAACCTTCTCCTGCAGAAATTGGCAGATCAAACTGAAACTAAAACTGACTGTGCTGCACTCGAAGAGATTTTCAGACTTTACGAGTCCACTCGCCGAGTCCCAGCCTGGTTAATGACATTAATGCCTCTGTCATCTCTGTGATGTCACAAGTGCCTGCCAGCGTCCCAGCAGGCGATGTGGAGGCCGGGACTGATCCTGTGTGCCATCTGCTTTTTTTTAGTTCTATAAATTCTGTGGAGAGTTAATGGCTGCTGACAGAATGTTTGGAAAGGAGAAAAAACACTTGTCTTCACGTCCTTTTAGATGCATTTCTCATATCGAGTCTAGACATAAAGCTCAGAATCTATCGGCTGTGCACACAGATTCTGGAGAAATGACGCCTAGCTACGAATATCTGAAGAAAAAGACATTAGATATTAAAGCAGATGAGTCTCGTGCAGCAGAATTTTATTAAATTTATCTTATTTAACAAAAATTCTTTACCTGAGTGAATGTAGAAAAAATGTAGTTTTATTAAAGTGACAGTATAATGAGCAAAACGTATCAGCATAATTACATTGCAAATTTAAATAAAAACAACAATTTAATAGAATATGGATGGTACAATATTAAAATATCAGATACAGTATATGGGTGAGTTTTTTTTATTTTACAAAAAAATCATGATTTTGTGCATTTTTTTGATGCAAAATATCAAATTGTGTAACGTATAAACAATAATAAATTTTAAATATTTTATTCATCAATTTCACAGAAGTATAAAATCTCATTTAACATCATTTATGATTTATTCATCATCTTTTGTGCCATTTATTTTTACAGAAATCACCATTTTGTGCAATTTGTTTGCCATAAAATGTTTTAATATCCAAAAAATAAAAAAAATTTTAAATATTTAATATCACCTAGAATATAAAACTAATAGATATTGTGTGTTTTGAGAGAGTTAAACTACCACCAGGTTTTTGGGGTTGCACCACGTGACAGTTTTGACATTGTCCCATAAACACATTAAAATTAACATCATCCAGGGTTTTTAGTGTTAATTGAGGTCAATCATTATAATCACTCTCAAACATATAATAATCTAATTTGAATATGTGATATCTATGTTTTTTTTATGTTCTATAAATGTACACTTTACAATTATAGAATTTTATCAGCTTGTGATGAACACATAATAGGTAATAAATACCAAAATAACAGTAAAATGACTTTCCACAGCAACACATGGGTAGTTTGTGTGACTATTTAATTATATTTATAGTTATGTTATATATTGTTTTTTCTTTCCAGGCTGGGACGGTGAGGGACTCCATGGCCAAGTCCCTGTACAGCGCCCTGTTCGACTGGATCGTGTTCAGGATCAACCACGCTCTGCTCAACATTAAGGACCTGGAGGAGACCACCAAGGTGGAGCTCAGCAGAAACAAACATTCATACAAAATGCATTAAAATGTCTGGAAAGGGGGGAAAAGTCAGTCGGAGGCACTACGATAAAATAGAAATCACTACGATAAAATAAAAATCACTATGATAAAATAAAAATCACTATGATAAAATAGAAATCACTATGATAAAATAAAAATCACTGATAAAATAGAAATCACTATGATAAAATAGAAATCACTACGATAAATAAAAATCACTACGATAAAATAGAAATCACTACGATAAAATAGAAATCACTATGATAAAATAGAAATCACTATAATAAAATAAAAATCACTATGATAAAATAGAAATCACTATGATAAAGTAAAAATCACTACGATAAAATAAAAATCACTACGATAAAATAGAAATCACTATGATAAAGTAAAAATCACTACGATAGAATAGAAATCACTATGATAAAATAGAAATCACTACGATAAAATAGAAATCACTACGATAAAATAAAAATCACTATGATAAAATAGAAATCACTACGATAAAATAGAAATCACTACGATAAAGTAAAAATCACTATGATAAAAATACAAATCACGATGATAAAATAGAAATCACTATGATAAAATAGAAATCAGTATGATAAAATAGAAATCACTACGATAAAATAGAAATCACTATGATAAAATACAAATCACTACGATAGAATAGAAATCACTATGATAAAATACAAATCACTATGATAAAATAGAAATCACTACGATAAAATAAAAATCACTATGATAAAATAGAAATCACTACGATAAAATAGAAATCACTACGATAAAGTAAAAATCACTATGATAAAAATACAAATCACGATGATAAAATAGAAATCACTATGATAAAATAGAAATCAGTATGATAAAATAGAAATCACTACGATAAAATAGAAATCACTATGATAAAATAGAAATCACTATGATAGAATAGAAATCACTATGATAAAATAGAAATCACTACGATAAAATAGAAATCACTACGATAAAATAGAAATCACTATGATAAAATAAAAATCACTGATAAAATAGAAATCACTACGATAAAATAGAAATCACTACGATAAAATAGAAATCACTACGATAAAATAGAAATTACTATGATAAAATAGAAATCACTATGATAAAATAGAAATCACTACGATAAAATAGAAATCACTATGATAAAATAGAAATCACTATGATAAAATAGAAATCACTACGATAAAATAAAAATCACTACGATAGAATAGAAATCACTACGATAAAATAGAAATCACTATGATAAAATAGAAATCACTACGATAAAATAAAAATCACTATGATAAAATAGAAATCACTACGATAAAATAGAAATCACTACGATAAAGTAAAAATCACTATGATAAAAATACAAATCACTATGATAAAATAGAAATCAGTATGATAAAATAGAAATCACTACGATAAAATAGAAATCACTATGATAAAATAGAAATCACTATGATAGAATAGAAATCACTATGATAAAATAGAAATCACTACGATAAAATAGAAATCACTACGATAAAATAGAAATCACTACGATAAAATAAAAATCACTATGATAAAATAGAAATCACTACGATAAAATAGAAATCACTACGATAAAATAGAAATCACTACGATAAAATAGAAATCACTACGATAAAATAAAAATCACTATGATAAAATAAAAATCACTATGATAAAATAGAAATCACTACGATAAAATAGAAATCACTACGATAAAGTTAAAATCACTATGATAAAAATACAAATCACTATGATAAAATAGAAATCACTACGATAAAGTAAAAATCACTATGATAAAAATACAAATCACTATGATAAAATAGAAATCCCTTAATGAGTGATTACATTATTACAGGTGAGTCTATTTGAAGGGTGACAGTGGTCATGTGATCACAGGACTCCACCCACACACACATATATATATATATATGTGTATATATATATACATACATATATATGCATATATATATATGTATGTGTATGTATGTATATATACATACACATACATATATATACATACCTATATATATGTATGTGTATGTATATATATGTGTGTATATATGTATATTTATATACATATATATATAGGGAAAATAGATGTACACCAAAAGAGAGTTGTTTTTATTAAATCGGTCAACAGTAGGTAAGTTATCTTCTAAAGAAAATATTATATTATATAATTTAAATATGTATTAAAGACTTAGAAATGGAGGCACGCACTATTAAGTACATAGATATTCAATCAGTTGCGTATTTTTAAGAGTGGTTTGGGTTAGTTTAATGTTAAAACACATAAAAATATATGAATCAGTTGTTTTTTTTATAAAATGCGAAAAAAATTCACATGTAGCACAATATACCCAAAAAATTTTGAAAAGTAGTTTTCAGCCAAAAAATAAATAAGAAATGTGACCTGTGAATAAAATGAATATTCAGAACTGAACTGAATGCAAAACAGACAGAAAAAAACAATTTTTAAGTCAACTTTTGGTGTCAGGTTTTCATTATTTCCTAACAGAACTTTCGACTCGTCTCACGTGATACCAAGAGTTGGAAAGGTGTGAACCTCTGGTTTGTGTTACAGGCAGATGACACATGAATCCTGTTGTTACGTCTGGCTGAATCTGGAAGATCCTCAAGCATCTCAAATATTTTTTAACGAAATAGAACAAAAAAAAATCAGTATTGGACATTTTTTTTTTATCTCCTCAGATCTTGTCCATCGGCGTCCTGGACATTTTTGGCTTCGAGGACTACGAGAACAACAGCTTCGAGCAGTTCTGCATCAACTTCGCCAACGAGCGTCTGCAGCATTATTTCAACCAGCACATCTTCAAGCTGGAGCAGGTGAGACGCTGCAGCCACTGCAGCTGTGCTGCTGCTGTAACGTGTTGAGGTTCTTTCCCAGGAAATCCATCATGCCGTGTGCATACGTTACAATGACAAGGGAACAATGGAGGAACTCTTCATGGCGTTCCACACCAGGCGTTTAGAGGAGAACCTGGCCGATGTGTGACTCACGGCTTTAAGGTTGCAGCCGACACACGAGGGCATGCGTTTGTTCACAAACCCCCATAAATGTGTCAACGCCTGTACAGTAAGCGTCTGTCAGGAGACGAGGCTTCAAACGCGTCTTTGTTGCGTTGGCAGAGGGAAATAAATGAGGTTCATGGGTCAGTGACAGGACGGGAGTCAGAAAAATGTGAAAATACAGGTTGAAGAAGCGTTCAGCAGGTCTCTGGGAATGTACGATATGTGTAATGGTGGTTTCTTGTCATTTACCCATTAGTTTTTACAAAAAGTTATGGTTTCGTGCAATTTTTTCAACATGAAATATCAAATGGTGTAACTGAAAAAAGTATAAAATATTTAATACACACGTCAGTTTTTAGAGATACACCATGTGAGTTTTTTTTGGCATTGTCCCACATATTCTTCAAGTTAATTTTATTATAATAGGTATTACTACATGTTGTGAAACATGTACCGTAAGTTTTCTTCATTTTCAGTGTGAAAAAAATTAGAGCTGCAATAATTAATTATCCGTATATATATATATATATATATATATATATATATATATATATATATATATATATATATGTATATGTATATGTATATATATGTATATATATATACATACATATTTATTATATATTAATAAATGAAATTTGTCTCGATCCACTAATTAATTATTAATTATATATATATATATATATATATATATATATATATATATATATATATATATATATATATATATATATTACAAAAATCATGATGTCTTACAAAAAGAATGCTGTCACTAACCTACAGAGTTTTTAGGGTTTCACCGCATGAAGTTTTTTTAGCATTGTCCCACATATCAGATTATTCAACATTGCTTAAAGTTGTGAAACATCTACTGTAAGTTTTCTTTATTTTCAGTGTGAATGCAATTAGAGCTGCAATAATAATATATATAAAATAATAATTTATTAGTGGATCAAGTGAAAATTCACCTATGATTTTTGTTTGGTAATTAATTGATACTGTAGAATTGAGTGCTGAACAAAATACCCGGATTTTTTACTTAAATAACAGCAGAAATAAAGTTTTATTCAAGTAACTTAAGTGTTAAGTACATTATAATGAAAAATGTATTAACGGTAAAAGTACAGTGCAGCGTTTTAATCTCTTAGCTCATTAATGTGCAGCCAGTTGGTAGATAAATAGTAATAGTACTGAATCATAATATATATCACATTTGACATGTATTTCATAGCAAATTTATAAAAAAAAAAAGCAGCAATTTAATAGAATATAGATAATACAATATTAAAGCATAAGCACAGTATATGGTTCAATGACAAATCATGTTTGACAATATTTTTTTTATTTCAAATAATGACCTTTTACATTTTTTATGCAAAATGTCAAATTATGTAACCAAAAAATAATGATGAATTTTTTTTATATATATTTAATTATTAATATTTAGTATAGTATTATATAGAAAACAAGTTGATGAGCTTTTCAAATTTTACAAAACTCACGATTTTACCTTTTTTATTTAAACCACAAAATTGTACTTAATAGCAGTAAAAGAATAAATAACTTGATATTTGATGTAAAATGGAAAAAGAGAAGACATTACAGGTGAATAGGGTAAAGTTGTTAAGTAATAGATTTTTAGAGTTATAGAGCCCCCAGTGATTTTTTTTTACATTAAGACGACTGTTTTTACGAAAACTCAGTTTCTGTATCTTTAAGAGGCTCATTGTAGATTTCAGGAATGTTGAGCATCACAGTCTTCAGTGTTTTTCCTGGGATTCTGGCGTCCAGTATTTGTTGATACGTATTAAAACCCCACAGCACTTCCTGTGCGAACACCGACGCTCTAAAAACCCACAAGACAACCAGTCAGATAATCACGGAGCTAACGTCCCTCCGCTTTCTGACCTGTTCACGTGAAGCAGCTAAACTTGAGTTTATCAGAGAGTTTAAGCTCGTTTTTTAGAGCTGCTGCAGACTAAAGGAACAGTTTTACTTTTCATGCAAAGCTGCATTAAAAAAAACAAGATTTTACAATAATTTATGTGCAATTAATGTGCAATAATCTACTTTAGGATGAAATACGTGTAAAAATGCTGCATCTATCCTATATTCTATTATAGTCTATTTTATTTTTATATATATAATCTGTGTGCAGTCTCTTCTTTACTTACATGTCCCTACTGCTGTGAGACAATGAGATAATGAGATGAGATAATGTCAGAAATGCAATTAAACTTAAAAAGTTTTTTATAAAAGTGAAAAATAAAAATCTACTAGTTTTATATTGTAGGTGGATTACAAAAATGTGATTTTTGTATAAATAAATGGTCGAATACACTAGATAAATGACAAGAAACCAACATGATCTCAAAATGTACATTTTATAGAGACCTAATGAATGATATTAAAACTGTATTTTAAAAAGGTTTGAAGTTTCTCATCTTGACAAACATGTAGCATCAATGACAGCAAAACTATCATCATCAAACTTGACAAAAAGTTATATGCTAAAACATGAATTTGTTCCTGTTATAGCGCCACCATCTGGTCAAATTGCACCAAAGTCAACACTGCACTTCCTCTGGTCCCAGCAATACACTCACTAAATGTGAAGTTAATCAGATGACTGTTTGGCGAGTAATATAGTTTCTTTGGATTATAGATAGATATGAGCTCGCTGGTGATGCTCTATTCTATGAAATATTACTTAGACATGGGGGACAAAAATGTTTTTTTCACTTAAAATGGCCTAAAATATTTAATTGGAATCCATTGGAAAAAAGCAAATCACATCAAAATTTAATTAGATATAAAATAAATAGATAGATAGTGTTTAAAAATGTATTTGTAAAAGATTTTTCCAAACTTCTGAATAAGAGACAACCTTTAGTTGTGAGACAATGATGCCCATGTGTTAAATGTCCACGAGCAAAAGGGACTGGTCATGTGACCTCATGAATTGTATGTCCTTCAAAATAAAAGCCATTAAAACCATTTTTCACACCTAACTGTAAAAACATTGATTTTATATCACAGCTTTTTAGAAGAAATGAAAATAAAGTAATTGTGGCATATGGCAATGAGTGGATATGTGAATGTTTGTTGAATGGTGGAACATAAAGATAGGACTTCTAGTTCTAGTTTCATTGAATTAAGTAACCTTCACCCTACATATTCTCAAAAAATGATTAAAAACCTGCTGCTTAAATGGTGTTTATTGGTAAAATAAAAGCAGGACTGTAGTCCTTAAGGTTCAGTCTGGGTCAGTACTGACTTCTCCATCACATGGTGTTAATGCTCATAGCTGTGGTGCTGCCTTCCTCCATGCTCCTGGCTGTTGCTCTGTGTTTTATGACGTATTTGTTAGTGGGACAGGTATGACAGCTGCTCCTTGTCCTTCAAAATAAAAACCCACGTTTACTGCAAAAATAGATTCTATATCAGTTTTTTTAGACAAGTAAAGACAAACTACTTGTTGCCATATGGAAACACTATGTGATTAGGGGTTAATCTGAGGAAGGATTAACAATGAGTGGATTTTCTGACTGTTTACCTACTTCTAGTTTTAGTTCATTTAATTGAATTAAATGAAGCTGTTTTAATGACGGAAAGTATGTTGTCCAATTAATTGAATAGTAAAACAATTAGGATTATTTGAAACAGCAACCAGGATAAACTGTACAATCGTCCTTTTCATGCTTGAAATAAACTTTAATAAAACATTGATTTTATATCAAATTTTTTCAGAAAAATTAAGATAAAGTATGCACTAAGCAACAGAGGATTGAGCAATAATAAACATGGGTCTGAAGTACTAATCTTGTAACAGATGGATCCGCAGCAGGCCTGCATCGCGGCTTATTGTAAGTATAGCATTAGTTAGGTATGGAACAAATCAATGTGTCCACTACTGAGGCAGCCTGAAAAAAAAGGCCTCAGAAAAAGGACAGAGCCAGGACAGATTTACTGGGAGCTGACGTGCTTCGTGTTTCCGCTGCAGCTTCACACCCTGAGATCCAGTTACATGCAGGATATTTCCATTCATGAGTCACTGTTGGAGCGGTCGGGGGCTAAGTGGTTTACTCTGAGGCACGTCGATGGTCTCTTTAAGGGGTGGACGGCCCTCACTCCATTTGTTTTTTCAACCTTTTCAACCTCTGCATGCATACATCCACAGACAGATGCTTTCATTTATAGCAGTGCTTCTCAATTATTTTCTCTCGCCCCCCCTATGGAAGAAGAAAACCTCTCATCCCACCGGTCTTTCACAGTGAACCAAGCGCTACAGACGCTTCGTCATATTTCCTCGTCTTAGCTTTGGGAGACTTTCGTTTGTCTCTTTATCTCCGTCTCTCTCCGCCTGTCTTCTCATCCCTGTTAAATATGTTTTCATGGTGTCACTTGGTGTCTACACTTCATACTCATACTCTGTGCTGTATGCTCCCTGTGAACACTCTGCTGCCCCCTAATGGAGTGGAGGTGCAATTGCACTTTATTCTAGGACAGTAAATAAATAAAACAGCATGTTCCCTTAGGTCCCTGCGTTCACCTTGACGGACCTCATGCCCCCCACCTCCTTCCTTCTACAATTTAAAAAAAATAACCTAACAAATTATTTACCCAAGATTGTTCTCATGTAATTCATGTTTATTTGAAGTATTTTATTATATTTCATTGTTTTTTTTAAATAGCACACATTAGCAGTGTTATTTCAGGGAATTTATTATTTTTTATTATATAATTATTATTTTATATATTTTTTATTTAATAATAAAAATCAATATTTGTTTTATCTACATAAATAAAAGAGAATAAAACACAGTTTTTCAGGCTTTTTTAACTTGTCAAGATAATAGTTGTTTATTTATAACTGGTGCTGGATGATGGAGAGTAACACAGTACATTTACTCAAGTTCTGTGCTTCAGTTTAACTTTGAGGTAATTGTACTTTGAGTATTCCTATGTGTGTATTTATATTTCCACCACACTCCATATTTTTACTCCACTACTTAAAAAAAAATAAGCATTTTCCCCGAGGTCAAACGTGCCCCCCTTGGCGGACCCCCTCTATTTGAGAACCACTGATTTATAGGAACGTGATGGAGCTGCAGCGCCACCTATTGGCCATGTGATATAGAAATCTGAATCTAAAAAATTTGTCAGACAAAATTCAATTAAATTCAATGCAGATGGTCGTGGCTTATATGGAACTTTTCATTTCCCCATGATTTAGCCTATAACTTTAAAACTGGAGGTGTGAGGATGGATTTCTGTGTATTTCTGTAGGTGCAAATGAACCTATTCATACAAGCCATTAGTGCCTATGGATTTTTCCCACTATTTTTCCATAACTCCTACAATTCTCCAGCAAATATCACTAAATTTATTACAGAACATCGCTGCACTCGGCTGCAATTTTTGTTTTTCAAATGCTGTGCTGCACACAAAGGTATTTATCTATAAATATAATTATAAGTATATGTTGTTGAGTCAAACAGAATCTCAGTTGTTTGCAATCGACTTGAACTTTTTGGAGCCTTCCGACTTCGGGGTAACGAGAGAAAAAGGAGACGAGTGATTCTTATTAAACCTCCCCCAGATTAAGGTCTTTTTTGGCTAAATCTCTTTCCCAGGAACTCGGGAGGGAAAAAGCATGTATGGGGAAGAACATCGCTAAACGCTCTGAATGCTTCTCCACTTATTAAACCACACAGAGGCCACGGAAGATCTGAAAAGTGTTTTATAGCACGACATGCTTTTATTGCATTAAAGCGACGTGCACACAGTCAGTGATGCTTTAAACGTCTGTTTTTACAGGTGAGAGACATGATGGCATCTAACATTGACTATTTCTAAATGCTTAAAGTGTGTATATACTAATGGAAAATACACACAAGCTACTGCATCATGCCGAAAATATGATAACATCCATTAAACCAGATTGTGTGAGAAGAAATTGTGCTAAAACAAAATGCAAATCATTCACATATATATTTTCAACCTCTATCATCTTCCAACTTAAACAGGCAAAATGTGTGAGCATAACTTTTATTATAAATTAATTAAAGCTGCTGCATCCTCTTTGCATTCTAGAAATAGAATCGATGATTTATAGATTCAGGAATCAGGAATTGGAATCTTTGGAATAAATGGAATTGGAAATAAGGTGAAAGGAATAAACATAAATGGGACATAAAAAACAGTCATGTGATGTAATCCTAAAAACTTGGTACCAGATTGTTTAACTCTTATAAAAAGGCCTTAAATAATTAAACAGATGCGTTTAACTAGTTTTATATTTTAGGTGGATTCAATATTTAAAGTAGTAGAAAAACATAATTTTGGGAAGAAATTACGAAGTTTTAAGGAGCATTAATTTATCAGGTCTCTATAAATGTACTTTTTGTGTTCATGTTGGTTTCTTGTCATTTAAAAGTCCATTTGTGCTATTTATTTTTATAAAAATCATGATTTTGTGCCTATTTTTACAGGAAATGTTTAATGTTGTAACCAAACAATTTAAATTCTAAATACTTAATCCATATAAAATATAAAAGACGTTGGTTGCATTTGTTCTTCATACTTTTTTAAAAGTGTGAAACTATCTGGTACCAAAGTTTTATTTTTACAATGTATAACAAGTTTAGCATTTTCCAAAAAATAAATGGTACAAACAGACTTTTAAATGACAAAAAAACAACATGAACACAAAATGTACATTTTTAGAGACCTGATGAATGATTATTAAAACTGTATTTTAACAAGTTTTTGACTTTCTCATATTTCCAATCATGATTTGTGACTGTAATAAAAGTCTTATGGTTATAAAAGTTACTGGACAAAATGTAAAGTTTATTCTTATAGCGCCACCATCTGGCCAGAATGCACCAGATCACTGTGAAAATGGGTCAGTGACAAATTATGTTTGATAACATGAGAAAGTCAAAAACTTTTTAAAATAAAGCATCCATCGGGTCTCTGAAAATGTACATTGTGTGTTGGTTTTTTGTCCTTTAAAATTCCATTTGCACCATTTTTCTTTTACAAAAATCTGGATTTTGTGCCAAAGAATGATGAAATATAAATTATATTTATATTATTTATTATTATATTTATTTATAATATATATTCCATATATATATATAGCCACATATAAAAACGTATGGTATTTTTTAATTCAAACTCTGTGAACACCAGTATCATTGATCACGTTGCATCTGTGTCCTGTAGGAGGATTACAGGGCAGAGGGAATCAGCTGGAGAAACATCGACTACATCGACAACACGGGCTGCATCAACCTGATCAGCAAGAAGCCCACAGCTCTGTTCCACCTCCTGGACGAAGAGTGCAAGTGAGTCGCAGCCTGTTTCACTCGTTCATTTCTTTAAAAAATCATTATATTTCCCTCTGCAGGAAACTCCAGTAAAAGGTGTCCATGCTGACTCGCTTCTTATTCAATTTATACGACAACGGTCAAGCTTGTTTCAGTTTAATTCTATTAAACAAGACAATTCTATGGCCTCCTGTGTACATTTGGCCATTGGGTGTTAATCAAAGTTTGTGTTAGCTCATTCAGCCACGAAGTCTGCCAACGGAAATATGACGATTGTGTGATAACTGATGAGGGTAGAAACGCAGGACTGTAGCTCAGGGTCTGTTAAACCCTCATGAGTAGAGGGAAGCTGAGGGAGTCTATGCAGATTAAAATAAAAATCACTGTACAGCCACATTTTCTGTTTTTTTTATTAACTGTTTAATTAACACGGGTCTGCTGCTTATGAGTTAAGAACACTACCCCCTACACCACCACAGAACACAGAACACCTATATGACTTTAAGCTTTAATGATAATCATGTTTAGACTGAAAAATGTAACCAAAGAGTATGGAAATATCCTTCCAAAAATAAATTCACATAAAAGCATGAACTATATCTGAAAGTTGAGTTTGATCCAACAAACTTTCAGAAAGATATTAGAGAAACAGACTGACAAATCCTTGATTTATAGATGGATTAGAGGGATTAATAAACTGTTCTGAGGATCCACCCCACACTTTATTTCCTTCATTTTAGTGATTTCAGCATTTATGTCTGGTTATAAAAAAGTCTTTAAATGTAAAACACAGAATTTAATTTGTGTAGAATTGCAAGTTGTTATTTAAAAAAAAACACTAATTCGGAATCTCACTTAGATGAAGAATCAATTGGCTGAAAATGTTTTAGGGATTTAATTTTTTTTTTTCGATTAGTTTATAATTGCACATTGTTATTCAAAAGGAGACATGCTAAATAAGTGAATATGAAACTGCTTAATGTCAAACAAACTACATGATCATTACATTTTATCTAAAATATGTGAAAATCTTCAGTGTGGGAAAAGATTCCTTTATATATTAACTTTGTTAACAATAAATAAATGCAAATTGTGTTAAATTCCTGTATGTTTGTACAGATTCACTCGTGTACTCTGACTATTTTTACTAACAATATTTCTAGTTTAAATTTCCTCTTGTTCTGTGTTTGGATTCCTCCCGGTCGGAATCGCTGGGAATAGCTCGGAGTCTCTGTCATGTTTTCATAGCTCAGGTTTCTGAAACCCCTGGTGTCCCCTTCTTCTCTTCTCCTCTTCCTGTGAGCTGTTGATTTTCCACAGATTTTTTTTTTTTGGCTCTCGATATTAAAGAGATAAAAAAAAATAAAAAAAGGAGCCAGGACTCGGCTTAAAAAATGATAATCGTCAACCTGTGGCGTCAGAGGATAAAATGTCCAAACTGTTTACAGATCAGACGGCGTTAACTCGCTAGGTTTCCACCGAAGGTAAAGATGGAAACGACGTTTTCTACGTTTAAAAAACCCCGTCCTTCCTGTCAGTTTCCCCCAGGCCACCAACCAGACGCTGCTGGATAAGTTCAAGCGGCAGCACGAGGGCAACAGCTACATCGAGTTCCCCGCCGTCATGGAGCCGGCCTTCATCATCCGACACTACGCCGGAAAGGTCAAGTACGGGGTCAAGGTCAGTGTCGTCCTCGCTGAGCTTCAACTTCTTCTAGTTTTTCCTTCTCTGATGAGGGGCCAGGGTCAGTTTGGACGATTGAAGGAGTGATAAATGTAAAATTTATTGGTTTTCCAGAAAGTCACAATCAAATAACCCTCTCTGGATTCTTCACAGAACAAAAGATCCACTGATCCAGTCTCTGCTCTGTGATCCACTGATCCAGTCTCTGCTCTGTGATCCACTGATCCAGTCTCTGCTCTGTGATCCACTGATCCAGTCTTTGCTCTGTGATCCACTGATCCAGTCTCTGCTCTGTGATCCACTGATCCAGTCTTTGCTCTGTGATCCAGTCTCTGCTCTGTGATCCAGTCTCTGCTCTGTGATCCACTGATCCAGTCTTTGCTCTGTGATCCATTGATCCAGTCTCTGCTCTGTGATCCACTGATCCAGCCTCTGCTCTGTGATCCACTGATCCAGTCTTTGCTCTGTGATCCACTGATCCAGTCTTTGCTCTGTGATCCACTGATCCAGTCTTTGCTCTGTGATCCACTGATCCAGTCTCTGCTCTGTGATCCACTGATCCAGTCTCTGCTCTGTGATCCACTGATCCAGTCTCTGCTCTGTGATCCACTGATCCAGTCTTTCCTCCAACTCGTACCACCTGTCTTATGTCTTAAACTCAGCTGTGTAGCTGATTTCCTTCAGTTTAAACTGTGCTTTATCAGCGTGTCTCTTTACCATTTTCAGGTTGTTAAAACAACGATGTTCTGCATAACGCACATCCCCGTTATTTTATCTACAATCCACAGAAATATAAGACTCGTGTGACTTATAGTTGTAAAAATACTATATATGTATATATACATATATATATATGTGTGTATTTAGTAGTTTTTGTATGTGTTACTGTGGCTCTTCCAAACTTGCCCTGAACTTGAACTTCTGAGAAGCTCATCCAGTCGACAGGAACAACCACCACAGACGTGATTTATATGATCCTTTTTATATCGAGAAATGTTGGCAAACCTGATCATCATCATGATGCCGCTGTCTTTTTCTCTCTCTCACACACACACACACACACACACACAGGACTTCAGGGAGAAGAACACGGACCACATGCGGCCGGACATCGTGGCTCTGCTGAAGAGCAGCAAGAACGCCTTCATCTGTGGCCTGATCTGCATCGACCCGTCGGCCACCTTCCGCTGGGCCGTGCTCCGCGCCTACTTCAGGGCCCTGGTGGCCTTCAGGGAGGCCGGCAGGAGGCACACGCAGAGGAGGACCGGTGAGCAGCTCCTGGAGAACACTCCCAGTCCTGAACCCCCCCTTCTCATAAGCCACAAGTCCTCCCACTTTATTTCAGAAAGAAAAATGGTGAACAGTGAAAGCACATTATGGGTCCGTCCCGTGAGTTGTGTCACAAATCAATTTAATGTATATCGTGAGAAAAAGTTCTGTTGAAGCCCCTATTGCATGAAATATTACTTAGACATGGTAAAAAAAAACCTTTTTACTACTTAATCTGGCTTAATAATATAGTTTTAAACATATAGTTTCAATGTGACTCCATTAGGTTTAATGCGCTCAGAACTTTCCAGATTTTTTTTTGTTGACTTACGGTAGCAAATCTATTTTAGCATATTAGAAAAAAACAACTGCAAACATTTATCCATCCATCCATCCATTGTCTATCCCGCTTATTCCCTTTCGGGGTCGCAGGGGTCTGCTGGAGCCTATCCCAGCGCGTTAAGGCGAGAGGCAGGGATACACCCCAGATGGTCGCCAGCCAATCGTGGGGCACACACACCATTCACACACCATTCACTCTCACACTCACACCTATGGGCAATTTAGAGTTTACCAATTAACCTGAGCATGTTTTTTGTATTGTGGGAGGAAACCGGAGTACCCGGTGAAAACGCAAACATTTATTTAAATGTAAAAAATAAATACCTAAATTCTGAAAAAAAGATGAGCAGTATGTATTTTTTTTTATATCACAGCCTTTTGAGAAAAATTAAAATAAAATAAATTGTCATATGGAAAGAAATCTACTTGAGAAAAACAAAAACTCATGACATCAAAATTGAATTAAATGTAAAAAAAAAAAAAAAAATTCCTTAAACCTAATTTTCTGAAAATCGGAATAAAATATGAGCGAAAGCGACTGGTCCTTCAAAATAAAAGCCTCCTTTTCACGCCTAATTGTAAAAACGGATTTTATATCACAGGCTTTTAATAAAAATTAAGATAAAATAATTGCTGTCATATGGAAACAAATCAGTTTTAGCATATCAGAAAAGAATATTTATGACATCAAAATTAAATTAAATGTAAAACAAAAAAAATGACATAAAACTATTTTTTCCCAAATTCTGAATAAAATATGAGCAAAAGCAACTGATCTCATGAATTGTATGTTCTTCAAAATAAAAGCCTTTTTTTATGCCTAACTGTAAAAACAGATTTTATATCACAGGCTTTTGAGAAAATATTAAGATGAAATAATCGTTGTCTTATGGCAACAAATCTATAAAAGCATATAGAAAGAAAAAACGTATGACATCAAATTAAATTCAATGTAAAAAAGAAAAGAATAATAATAATAATAATAATAATAATAATAGCATGTAAAAAGTTGATGTAAAACCAATTTTCCAAAATTCTGAATAAAAGATGAACAAAATTGTATTAATCTCATAAATTGTATGTCCGTCAAAATAAAAGCCTCCTTTTCCTGCCTAACTGTAAAAACTGATTTAAGATCACAGGCTTTTTTAGAAAAATTAAGATAAAATAATTTTTTACATGTGGCAACAAATATATTTTAGCGTATTAGATAAAAAAAATACTTATGACATCAAAATTGATTGAAATGTACTTAAAAAAAATTTACTTAAACCCAATTTTATGAGTAAACGATGAAAACATTTTTAAATTAACTCATAAAAATGGTATTTCCTTCAAAATAAAAGCCTGCCTTTCAAACCTAAGTAGGAAAAAAAAAGATTTAATGTCACAGGCTTTCAGGAAAATTTAAATAAAATATTTTTTCACGTGTGGCAACAAATCTATTTAAGCGTATTAGATAAAAAAAAACTACTTATGACATCAAAATTTAATTAAATGTACAAACAAAATTTACATAAACTCAATTTTATTAAAAATATAAAATCCAGATATTGACTTCAATTTTTATTTGTTGAAAATGTTCCATCATTTGAATAATCCCTTTGGGATTTTGTATGTCCTTCAAAATAAAAGCCTTCTTTTAAATATGAAAACATAGTTTTTATATCACAACTTTTTTAGAAAAGAAAATGAAGCTAACACATTTTTGGTAATGCTGTGGAATAGAGAGTTAATAGCAAAACTTTTCAAACTGCTATCAAAAAGTATTTTATCACAGGTACAACAGATGTGTGCTGGTGTAATTCATGGCACAATTTAATGGAAAAATGATTAGTCTGACCATTGTTGACCATACAGCACTTTTTTCTGAAATAAGGTCCCACTAGAAGCAGCAGGACGTCAGCGCTACGTTGTGAATATGATTTTTCGTTTCTGAGTGAATATGATTCATTTGTGGTTTTACTGTTTTTCAGCTGCACATTTACTCACATTTAGTGTTGAACCCAGATTAGTCAGAATAACCCGAGTTCTGTGTGAAGCTCAGGATGTTTCAAACCAACGCCACAGAATCCCAAAGAGAAGGAAGAGATGCTGAGTTCTCTGGAACGGCATGTGAGCCAAATCACATTCAATTATAGCACATTCCATTTCTTACTTCACAATAAAAAATTAGGTTAAGATTTGAAGAATTTGACTGATGTATGTACCAAGTTGCTCAAATTCAGATAACAAAAATCAAGTTTTCAGCTTGATTTGCCGTTCTATTATTATTATTATTACTATTATTATTATTATTATTATCATTATAACTGAAACATGCCGTACAGGTAGAGCTTTGTTCTCTTCGTTCGTCGCCTTCGTTCCATCCAGCGTGTTCTGAGCTTCATTAGCTGCTGTTGTAGAATGTTTGCACTGATCTGTAGATGTAGAGATGCTACGTCATGAAAGTAGCTGTCGCTCTCTCTCTCCCTGTCTGTCTCTCTGAGCCATGGCCCACCATGAATGTCTGTCCCAGTAGAACCTGGTGCAGTAGAACCTGCTGCAGTAGAACCTGGTGCAGTAGAACCTGCTGCAGTAGAACCTGCTGCAGCAGAACCTGGTGCAGTAGAACCTGCTGCAGTAGAACCTGCTGACTGACGTTCTCGCCGTCGTTGTCCTCCTGTTCTTCAGTTTCCTTGTTGTTGGCTTCATGTCCTTTAGGTTACATTAAACCTGCAGACGTCAGAGACCCCACAGGGAACAGTACATGTCTTCTAGGACAGGATTCTATGTGTATATGAAGGGACATTTGTGTTTTTACTACAACACAATCACATTAACTGTTTATTGCATAAATATTATTTACACATGGAACTAATTTGACTGTTTTAATTACTTAAAATTGTTAAAAATTAAAATATTATATATGTATATGTATGTATGAATATACATACATATATGTATATATGTGTGTATATATATATATGTGTGTATATATATATGTATATATACATATGTATATACAATATAAGGAAAAGTTTTAAACATAGTGTCAGGATAGTTTCATGCTATATAAGTCAATGGGACTCCATTAGGTTTTATATATTAGGATTTTTCGATATGGCAGCACATATTTTAGCATATTAGAAATAAACAACCTATGTCATAAAAATTGAATTAAATGTAAAAAAGAATATACAGTTTTACTCATCCCAGATAATGACTTCCATTTTTATTTGGTGAAAATGTTCCATAATTCGGAATAAAATTTTGTATGTCCTTCAAAATAAAAGCATAAAAACATAGATTTTATATCACAACATTTTAGAAAATTGAGATCATGTATTTGTTGCTGTATGGTAACATTATGCAATAGAGAGTTAATTGCAAAACTTTGCAAACAGCAATCAAGAAATATTTTATCACATGTAAAACAAATGTGAGATTAATATTATGCTCTCATTCTGTGTGATGATATCACACCAAAGACACTCATAAAAAACTGTTTTATCGGCAAAAAAACCCATTAGAATAATTTTAATCGCACATTTATTGTATCTGTAATTCAGTATTTCTGTTTTTGTAAATCGCATAATAAAAACACAAATGTCCGTGAGATTAAATATCCAGGCTAAACGAATGCAAGCCCCGTTCCTCCTTCACCCTGCAGCTTGTGTTCTAGTCGCTTTGCGTCGTGAAGACATGCTATGGATTCCCCTCGGGGGGCTACACACAGAACAGAATATCTGAATGTCATTCATCTTCTCTCCAGTCTTGCACAGGTCATCTCTCCACCTCTTCTTCTTCTTCTTCCGCTAACCTGTCGTTTCTCTCTCTCTCTTCCCCTTTTGTTTCTCCTTGTGTGTTGTCTCCTGTTTTTTTTTCTCTTTTTGTTCTGCTTCTCTTTCCAAGGGCATGATGACGCTGCTCCCTGTGCAGTTTTGAAAAGTGTGGATAGTTTTAGCTTTCTGCAGCACCCTGTGCATCAGAGAAGCTTAGAGATCCTGCAGAGATGCAAAGAGGAGAAGTACAGTAAGGCTGCCAATACAACACTGACTCCTCCCACTGTCACCATCACATGACCTGGGGGGGCCGCAGGGGCGAGGCCATCATCATCATCATCATCATCATCATTACTGCACGTCAAGTAGAGCTGGGCGATTTTTTTTAAATTGCACCATTTCATTAAAAATGAATCAACTGCAAAATTGACTTAAACAGCTCAGTGACAAAAACATTTTAAAATACAGCTTTAAAAAGCAAAATGTGCATTTTGTGCCCGTGTTGTCCATTTGTTATTTTACAAATGTGATTTTTTTTTTGGTTATAAAATCATTTGATGCATTCAAAAAAAAAATAGTTTACATTGTCTCACATATCAGTTTTGTCAATTTAAGAAGTTTTTTCATAGATGTGGCTTCATTTTCATATAATAAATATTAAATATTAAATATTTACTACACCTAGTATATACAACTAGTTGATAGTATTTTTTTTATTATTTTTTAATACTTTTTTAAAAGAGTTAAACTTATGTGGTACCAAGGTTTTAGGAACCACATGACATTTTTGCTATGGCATTATCCTCTAATAATGAGTAAAACACTCTAATAAAACTTGAAAAAAAAATAGAAAATCTAAAATTAGAAAATTAGACAAATATAATTGGGTAAAGAAAATGAATAAATGGAAATAAGACAAGAATTATATTACCTATAATAATTAGTGACTACTTTATAATTAATAATATTACATAATTGTACATACATTAAAATATTTCTTTCTATATTTTTTAATATAAAAACAATATCATAATAAAATATTCCTTTTTCAGTTTGTTCAGAGAATTTTTCACCAGGTTTGATATAAAAATTTAACATAAACTGATGTAATTTGAGGCTAAATCGCTCGGCTCTAATGGAAAAAAACACAAGACATCAACAGCATGAGACATTTCCAAAAAGACGAAATAAGCCGATAGCCTCGCTGTCTGTTGGTCCCCCCCTTCCTCTCTCCCCGTCCTTTGCATGCATGTGTCTACGTCCTGCACGTCCTGCACGTCCTGCACGTCCTGCACGCCTTCCACTCGCACGCTGCAGCCATCACGTCACTAAGTGTCTGCTGGTGGTGCTAACGCGTCTCATCCTCACTTATTCACCCACGTCACGCTACGCGGGCGGGTGGAGCCGCTTCCTCCTCCACAGCAAACGCTACGAAATCAAACCACCCTCCCTTTGTCCTTAATTCACTGGGGCTGGTGGTGGTGGATGCCAGGTTTACCGTCGTGTTACTGGCACTAACTCTCCTCACAGGTTTTGGTTTTTGTTTTTTTTAAACTTCACACGTGGTGCAGGGATTCAGCCACGGGGGTTCTCACACACTTCTTTCAAAGGTCGCGATGGAGAGATGAAGCCCCTCCCCTTCTGGTGGACCCCACGGGATGGTATTTTAGAGAAAATATACGATATGTATTCGCTCAGCTGCCTCGACGCGCTTCTGAATTTAAATCACATCGTCAAACGTCGTGAGCACGACTGACAATGTTAAAATTAGCTTTTTTCATTTCGGGTTTGTCGTCTTTATAATTGGCGATAAATCATTTTTGGCAAGAAAAACATTAAAATACAGTTTTAAGAAGCATTTACTAAGTCTCTCAAAATGTTTATTTCTTATCATTTAAAAATCCATTTTGATAAAATACATTTTTACAGAAATCATGATTTTGTGCAAAAAAAAATTTTGACAGAAAATTTAATGTAAAAATGTTTTAATTTACCAAGTTTTTTGGGTTACACCACATGCCAGTTTTGACAGTTTTTTAAAAGTCCATTAATACCATTTATTTTCACAAAAATCAAGATTTTATGCAATTTTTTTGACATAAATGTCAAAAGAAAGTTAAGTTTTTAGGATTACACCATATGACATTTCTGTCATTGTCTTATATAAAAATGAAATCTATGATTAATAAAAAAAAAGTTGAATTGATAATTGCATTTAATTTAATTATCATATATGGACAAATCCATGTGATCTGGAAGCATACATCAGTTCTCCCAAAATGTACATTTTGTAATGTTATTTCTTATCATTTAAAAATAAAAAAATTAAAAAAAATAAAAAAAAAATTTTAACAGAAATCACGATTGCGTGCAAAAAATGTTTTGACAGAAAATGTCATGTAAAACTGTTCTAATTTACTATTTAATTTAAGTTTTTAGGGTTACATCACATGACAGTTTTGACAGTTTTTTAAAAGTCCATTTGTACCATTTATTTTTACAAAAATCAAGATTTTATGCATTTTTTTTGACATAAATGTCAAAAAAGAGTAAAGTTTTTAGGATTACACCATATGACATTTGTGTCATTGTCTTATATACAAATGAAATCTATGATTAATTTCAAAAAAAGTGAATTGACGAATGCATTTAATTTAATCTGTTGATCACACCTAACTCTCATATACTGTTTTGGATCAGTGATAAATCATGTTTGTCAAGATGAGAAAGTCAGAAAACTTTATTAAAATACAGTTCTAAGCATACATCAGGTCTCTCAAAATGTACAATTAATTAAAAAAAAGTTGAATTGATAAATGCATTTAATTTAATAATCATATATGGACAAATCCATGTCTACAATCTAGAAGCATAAATCAGGTCTCACAACATGTGCTATTTATTTTTACTACGATTTTGTGTGAATTTTAATGCAAAATATTTATTTCTTATCATTTAAAAGTCCATTTGGATAAAAAAATGTATTTAGTTTTGAGAAGCATTCATCAGGTCTCCCAAAATGTACATTTTATAATGGTTATTTGGATAATTTTTTTTTTTTTACGAAATCACGATTTTGTGCAAAAAAAAAAAAAACAGGAATTTCTTGATTTTCCAAAATCAGTAAATACCATGTGTAAAATTCAACCAGGAGTGAATCATTATTTGCTTCTTTCTGTTTAGTACCAACATATTTCGTCCTAAATCCCGTGGATTCCACCAGAAAGCAGAAGTTCTTCACGTCTCCATCGTCTCTGCAGACCTTTTTATTATTATTATTATTATTATTATTATTATTTGTGCGTTTTTTTGTTTTGTGCCACCCTGCAGCTCCAGATGATCAGATTGAGAATGTTGTGCAAAGTGATGAAAGTGGAGACGCTGTACTGTTAAAAAAGAAAGTCTGCTAACACACTGTAGATCTTTGAGTCTTTGATTAATTGTCATCATTCATCACTGCCAAAATGTACACATCCACTCTAATATAATCTGTTTAATCAGTGGTTATAGGGGAGGGAATCTGTGTTAAATATGGTTTAATACAAAGTGTATGATGACAGCTCATGTCCCGTTATTTGACACTAACAGAGCATCTCACCATTAACATCACAGATCTGTGTTTTAATATTAAATCATCTGTGGTCAATTAAAATCGTCCATAATAAAAAGGCACATAACACTCATTAACACGGTGGCAGGGGTGTGTGTGTGTGTGTGTGTGTGTGTGTGTGTGTGTGTGTTCCTCACCTGATGCGACCCTGTCTCTTGGTGACCAGGTGTGACCAGGAAGTCTCCACGGACGCCGCTGTCAGATCTGCAGGGCAGCAACACCATCAATGAGAAATCACCACGGTAGGAGTCGAAACGGGTTTTATTCACAGAAAGAGTCAAAAAAGTTTATAAAATACATTTTTAAGAAGAATTCATCAGATTTACCTGGTGAATTGTGCTTAAAACTGTAGTTTTCACATTATTGACCCATTGTTATAGCGCCACCGTCTGGCCAGAATGTGGCGCTATAACAAGAAACTTTGCATTTTGTCCAGTAACTTTTGAACTTTTACACTTTAAAAGTTCTTAGTTTAATCTTATCGATCCAACAAACTACGATAATTTTGCCTGTGACAAACCAGATGAGAAAGTCAAAAACTTTTTTTAAACACAGTTTAAAGAATCATTCATCAGGTTTATATATAAATGTATATTTTGTGTTCATGTTGGTTTATTGTCATTTATAAGTCTATTTGTGTTTATTTTTACAAAAATCATGATTTCACGATTTTTTTTTTTTACTCGAAATGTTTAAAAAAGAAGGATAAATTTAATCCACATAAAATATAAAAGAAGTTGCATTTGTTTTTAAACATTTGAAACCTTTTTAAGAGATTTAAACTATCTGGTTCCAAGTTTTTATGATTACACTGTATGACAAGTTTGGCGTTTTCCTAAAAGTAAATGGTACAAACAGACTTTTAAATGACAAGAAACAACATGAACACATAATGTACATTTTGTTAGACCTGATGAATGATTCCTAAAACTGTATTTTACAAAGTTTTCTCAGTTTTCCAATCATGATTTGTGGACTGTAATAAAAGTCTTATGGTTATAAAAGTTACTGGACAAAATGTAGTTTATTCTTATAGCGCCACCATCTGGCCAGAATGCACCAGATCACTGTGAAAATGGGTCAGTGACAAATCATGTTTGACAACATGAGAAAGTCAAACACTTTTTGAAATACAGTTTTAATAATCATTCATCAGGTCTGAAAATGTACTTATTGTGTTCATGTTGGTTTCTTGTCATTTAAAAATCCATTTGTACCATTTATTTTTACAAAAATTATGATTTTGTGCAATTTCCTGAAAAAGATTTTAGAGTTACACCACATGACATCTCATATAGAAATTAAAAAATATATGATAAATTAAAAAAATTAACATTATTATCAGAAATGACTTGAAATGGTCACATTTAACCTCCACATTGGGCGAATATTCATGTTAAACATTTTAAAATACAGTTTTAAGAAGCACTTTGTGTTCATGTTGGGTTTTTTTTCGTCATCTAAAAGTCCATTTGTACCATTTATTTTTGGAAAATCCTGATTTTGTGAGATTTCTGTCATTCAATATATGTCAAATGGCCTAACTGAAAATGAATGTATGAAGGAATGGTGAATTTTAAATATTTATATATATATATATAAATATGCCCCACGATTGGCTGGCGACCATCTGGGGTGTATCCCTGCCTCTCGCCATAAAATGCGCTGGGATAGGCTCCAGCAGACCCCTGCGACCCTGAAAAGGAATAAGCGGGATAGAAAATGGATGGATGGATGGATATATAAATATATATATATAAATATAAATATTATTATATGGTTGTGTTGGATTTCTTGTCATTTAAAAGTCTATTTATGTTGTTAATTTATACAAAAATTACAATTCTGTGCTGTTTTTGACACAAAATGGGAAATGGTGTAACAGAAATAAGTTTCATATTTAATCCACCTTGAATATAAAACTAGTTGATAGAATGTCTTTTGTAAAGTTTTCTAAAAACCTTTTGAGAGACTTAAACTATCTATTTTAGGTTTTTTAGGGTTACACCACATGACGGTTTCGACGTTGTTTAAAAAAATAAACGGTACAAATGGGTTTTTAAAAACCCAATAAACCAACATTACGTGTTTTCAGACAACTTGAGTCATGTGGGCGGCGGCCTGTGATCACATGACCATGGTGACCCTTTAAACAGACTCACCTGTTCTCAGTTACTGCACACTTTTATGTCGTTTTCAGTCCTGAGACCCATATTTTTTGGGGATATATTTAACTTTCATGTAATGGTAGACGAGTGTGAGCTCAGGGAGGAGAGGTCAAACCACGACCTCTCCGTGACCTCTCCGTGACCTCTCCGTGACCTCCATCGTTGCCGTCCCAGCGTCCCACTGAGATCCTGGTCCACCACCTCCTCTAATTAGCTCCACAACACGGCTTTTGTTACACAGGAGCTCGGTGCTGGGCTGTTAACCCCCCCTTGATGTGATTTGCACCCTCTGCCCCCCCCTCACAGCAGAGGCAGCAGTAAAGCCAAACAGCTGCTTCCTCCATGATGTAGATTCAGAGCTATGCGTTGAAGGGGGGGGCGATAAATACTTTTCTGATTTGGTCGTAAACAGTAAATCCTCAAATATTCGTCCCTAACATAAGAAAATACAGGTTAAATAAAGCTTTTTGTGTACGGGTCAGTGGCAGATGTTTGATAAGATGAGGAAGAGTTATGTTGGTTTCTTGTCATTTAAAAGACCATTTGTACCATTTATTTAAACATAAATCTTGATTTTGTGTGATTTTTTTTTGTTTGTCCCAAATAACAATCTCAAGTAAATCTAAAGTTTATTCTAAAAAATGACTATCAAGTTATATCGTTGGTCCTGATATTCCCATAAAGTGGCTTTAAAACCATTATTTTCCCAGACCAAATATTTTATGCTGTATTAGTTTAATTCATGTACCATCATATATCAATCAAAGATGAATAATGAAATCCAAAACTTTTTAAAAATAGAGAAGAAGCATTCATCATTCTATTGTCGTAATATGTAAAACATTAGGTTGTTATAGTTGTTCTAAGTGTAAAGTCATATTACAATAATAAACGTTATGTAAATGTTATACTGTAAAAATAAGAATACCTTTTAATAACATAAGAATATGTTCACCACTAATTACCACTAATAATATATGTCAGAATACAGATCTATGGGAATAAAAAGTATTATTCTGGAAAAATAAACTATGTAGCCCAGCTAGTCGATAACAGTGCTTCTCAAAAAAAACATCTTGTGTTCCCCTGCGCGACTATAAATAATATAATTTGTCTATAAAATTGTTATAAGTACCTCTGCATAACAGTTTCCTTATTAACGTATAAGAGAATAAAAAATAAAGAAATATGGACCAACTTCCAACAAAGAATAGCTTTATTAACTAACAGAAAAGATTTAAAGTGCATCTGAAATTAGAAAATACAATTAAATCCTTAATTAAACATTTTCTGACTGACCATGTCAAACCATATGATACTGAAAAATAAAACTACATAAATGGTCTTATCAGTGATTGTGGTGTAATGTCTTTAATGTCTCTGTCTCCAACATTTCAGACTCAGTAACACACCGGTCTTTCACAGTGAACCAAGCGCTACAGACGCTTCGTCATATTTCCTCGTCTTAGCTTTGGGAGACTTTCGTTTGTCTCTTTATCTCCGTCTCTCTCCGCCTGTCTTCTCATCCCTGTTAAATATGTTTTCATGGTGTCACTTGGTGTCTACACTTCATACTCATACTCTGTGCTGTATGCTCCCTGTGAACATCTGCTGCCCCCTAATGGAGTGGAGGTGCAACTGCACTTTATTCTAGGACGTAAAAATAAAAAAGCATGTTCCTTGAGGTCAAACGGGCCCCCCCTGATGGAGCCTATTTGAGAACCACTGGTATAACCCACAAAATTTTCCTTTAAGGATAAATAGGTTTGAGTTTTTATGGGTTATGAGGATTGATCAAAATTTGTAGGAGTGACAATGCAGATTAGAATGAGAATTATGCTTAAAAAAAACGTGACAAAACGCAAAGTTGATTTGTCATAGCGCCACCGTGTGGCCTAGAAAACGCAGCAGCATCAGTGATGGTCTCCAGAAACAACTAAACGCGACCCGGTGTGAAGTGGATTCCTGGTGACTCCATGCTTCTGATCCTATGTTGTACGACCCCAGTGGGATTCTGGGGGATGAGCAGAGTGGAGCCTCATCCTCCAGAGAGGAAGGAAACTAATGGGAAGACCAGGCATACCTATGTTCGGCTGCTGCTTTTTTTCTGCCTGGTTTCTATTTTCAGCCTGACGCATCTGCAATGCATTTCAGATTTAACACGCGCTGTTTTGAGGTCCGGCTGCCAAAGAAAGCACGGAGGAATAAAAGCAGAGTCGTAACAGATAGAGTGAGAAAGGAATAATTTGGTGCCTCGAGAAGCCAGGAACCGTAAACGCGGCTCCGTTTATTTATCAAACGTTTTTTTAATGCTTTACGACACCACGGAAAATCACTTTTAACCCAAACAAGAAGTGAGAAAGTTCAACTTTTCACCTCCGCTGTGCAGACGATTCTTTTATTAGACATTAAAAAACCTCAAGTTGCCGTTCCACTTTTTTTTCCTGTTTCCTGAATCGACAGATGAAGCACAAAAAAAAGAAAGTAGAAAAAAAAATGTAGAATAGTTTTAAGAAGAAATTATCAGGTGTCGCAAAATATACAATTTATGCTCATGTTGGTTTATTGTCATTTGAAAGTTTATTTCTTTAATTTTATTTAACAGAAATCATGATTTTGTGTAATATTTGACACATAAGTTAAACAACATAAAAATATACTTTAATATATTCATTGATTAAAGCAATTAATATAATACATATGTTCTGCTTAATGAGTTTTATTAATTAACAATTTCAATTCAGCCCTTTAAATGCTGTTGTGTATTTGTATTTTAACTCTAGTAAATGAAGGATCTGAGTATTTTATCCATCGTTGTTGAACTTGGTACCAGATGGTTTAACTCATGCTTTTAACCTATTTTATATTCTAGAAGTTTTAATTAAATATTAGGTGCAAAAAGTGAGTAAAAGTACTCATTATGCAACATGTATATATTTTGTGTGTATATATATATATATATATTTATATATATATATGTATGTATATATATATGAGAGAAAGTCTAAACCGTCAAACTTCTAAACACTATACTCTAGAAGGTTTATTCAAATATTAGGTGCACAAAAAAGTACTCATTATGCAACATGTATATATTTTGTCTATATTTTTGTGTGTATATGTATATATATGTATCTCTATATATGTGTCTATATATATATATATATACATATATACATATCTATATATATATGAGAGAAAGTCTAAACCGTCATGTGATGTAATGCTAAAAACTTCACACTGAATCATAATTTCTGTAAAAAAAAATGGTACAAATGGACTTTTTAATTAGAAAAAGGTTTTACATTTGGTGGATTAAATATTTAAAATCAATCTTTTCAGATTAAACCATTTAACATTTTGTGTTAAAAAAATCATGATTTTTGTAAAGAAAAAAAAACAGCTATTTTTAATGAATGGAACCAATAAAACCAAAATGAGCATAGAATGTGGATTCTGAGAGTCCTTCTGAATGCTTCTTAAAATACGTGGTATCAGGTGATTAAATAAAATGCACCGCTGAGGCATCGGTGCATTTTCTCCTCTTTGTCCATTTTTCTTCCTTTTCCTCCATCTCATCTTTTCTTGCCTCCTGCAGCTCAAACCCAGGTTGGTGGTTGGTTTCACGTCGTCTGACCACCGTGTGTGTTGGTGCTGTGGGCAGTGGTTTGGTTCACCTTCAGCTTTCTGAGGCGTAAACCGTGTCAGTCTACAGCGTGTAGAACGCTGCCCCCGCTGGAGTTTACCATGAAAACATCCTCATAGACATTCTACTAATAATTATTGAACTTCATAGACATTTTTGTTGAGTTAAAAAAAATGTGATTTTTGTAAAAAAACAAAAACATGAACAAAAAATGTAAATTATTTTTTTAATTTACGTTTTTTTAATTTCTCATCTTAACAATCTATATCTTATCATATATTTCTTATTCTGTGCCTTCATCTTACTGGTGAATGTGTTTCATTTATTAATCTTATTAAAGGACAAAACTATGTGATCTGGTGATTAATTCTCAAATACCGTTTGTGGTTCAGTGGTTCAATCTTGTTTGACTAATTGATAAAGTCAAAAACCTTTAAAATACAGTTTTAAAAAACGTTCATCACCTGTTTTTCATGTTTGCAAAACGTACATTTTGAGAAACCTGATGAATGCTTCTTTAAACTGTATTTTATTAATTATCCTTCAGTTACACCATTTCACAAGTTGCATCTACTGCAACTACGGCACTAAAATCATGATTTTTTTTTGTGATAACACAAGTTTTAAATGACAAGTAACAAACGTGTATGAACATTTTGTGTTAATGTTGGTTTCGTGTCATTTAAAAGTCCATTTGTACCATTTATTTTTACAAAAAATCCAGATTTTGTGTGATTGTTGACTAAGATATGACCTTATTGATCCCATAACGGGGAAATTTGCTTGTTACTGCTGCGTACAGAGTAAAGAAAAAGATAATAAAAAACTAAAGAAAATAAAAGCTATAAAAAATAAAAATACACAACACTATGTACAAAATTCATATAATTTTTGATCAGCATACACAGTATGTATTATGGACATAGAATGGAGAAAAAATACTAATAAATAGCAAGAAAAAAGTATGAATAAGCAAAGCATATATACATACATACATACATACACACATATTTACATATTTGCATATATATACGCACATACACAAATAATGGTACATTATAAATATTGACTCCACCTGGAATATAAAACTGATAGCATGTCTGTAAAACTGTTTTTAAGTTAGGTTTATCTATCTGGTACCAAGTTTTTAGGATCACACCACATGGATGTTTTGTCTTGAAAATGAAGGAATAGTTAAATTAATCTTCATATAGAGCCATATAAAATCAATGTTACACAATTTTTTTCTAGCGAAGGAGAGGTGCTATAACTAGGCAACTTTTAAGTGAGATACTTTTACTTCATGGTTGCAGTGCGTCTGCTTCAGTTTCCAATCTCTTGTCTGCAGGGGTTCTCCGGGCTTTAACGGACGCGTCGGTCGGCCCAGCCGTTTGTCCTCCAGCAGCGCCGCCACCACAGAAGAAGACGGCATCTTTGTCAACTCGGCCAGCAGCAAACTGCTGGAGAGAGCCCACGATATCCTCATGTGAGTTATGAGAAAACTCCTTATTCTGCTCTGATAACCACACTATGTGTAGTAAATGGTGAAATGATAATAATCTGTAGTTTTGATATTCACAACAACTTATCCATCCATCCATAAAAGGATAGTGTCTGGAATTCCTGAGGGTCAGTGAACGCGTCTTAGAGTTCCAGCGTTTAGTTTATAGAAAGAAGCATGTGAAGTTTTCTTCTAGTGGTACGAACTATATGAGTGGATGGGTTTTTAGCTTTTTTTATTTTGTAAAATATACTTTGCGGCACCGAAGCAAATAAATGCTTCAGCTAGGACTCAGAACACGGGTCTGCTGCTTATGAGGCAAGAACACTACCCCCTACACCACCACGACTTTAGGTTTTAATCAGATTCATCCATTCAACATTTTCACAAAAAAAGGATACCCCCCCACTGTACCATGTACAAACTATATCTGAAAAGTGAAAGTTCTCTTTCCTTCATAAATAGGTATTTTAAGCTCTGACTGTGTTTTACAGAAGATAAATTAGTCTCTTGTTGCTGCATGGTATGGTTCATTTTATAATTCCAGTGTTTTCTAAGGAACTTCATCAGCATAATGTAATAACACAAAGAAATGCTTCAGCTAGGACTTAAACACGGGTCTGCTGCTTATGAGGCAAGAACACTACCCCCTACACCACCACTACTACACATACAGGACTTTTAGTTTTGATGTTAACAATATAATAATCATTTTTTGACTCTACGTATGAAAAAAAATCACAGAAAAGGATAGATTTATCCATCCCTCCATCATGCTATGAACAAACTATATCTGAAAGTTGAGGTTCATTCAAAAAAAACACTCAGAGAGAAATGAGAGGAACAAACTGTCAAAAAAACTCCCTAACTTATAGATAGATTTTTAATCAGTAGATGGTATATGGACAATATAAAGAGTATAGGTTTGTCTTCCTTAAAAGAAATTTGACTTGGAGACAGGACTGTATATATTCACACGAATAAAAGTGCAATAGAAAGACATTGAACATACAACATGTAAGGTATACAGAGTATTCCCTATGTTTCTTTTAGCATTTCGATCAATATAAATAGAATAAATGAGTGTTTATAGTGATTGTTTCTGCACAGAACACTTGCAGCCACCAACACATTCCTCCTGCTCCGGGGCCGACCCTGACCTCTGACCCCTGTACAGAGGGGAGTACTTGAAAAGGAAACTTCCCCGCGGGGACGAATAAAGCAGCAACTCATTGACAGGGATATGACTCACGTGGGAAGAGTTTCGTGAATTAATTATGGGCGTTGGCGACTGTAAATGTTCATTTTAGGGAACAAAAGAAGGATTTTGATGTTCTTTTTTTTTTTTTTTTTTGCAGGAGGAACAAAAACTACAAATCTAAACCAGTTCTTCCCAAGGTACGTGCAAAGACATTTGTGATGTAAGCCTCACACCTTGTTTTTATATGACTTTAATGCTTCTGCGTTCTCCACCTGCAGCACTTACTGAACGTCAAGTCGCTGAAGTACCTCAGCAACCTGACGCTTCACGACCGCATCACCAAGTCGCTGCTTCACCTGCACAAGAAGAAGAAACCGCCCAGCATCAGCGCACAGTTCCAGGTCAGAACTTTAGCCTTTCTGTTCTGTTCTGCAGCTGAGAGGAAAATAGAAATAATCAGAATCTGCCTCCAGCTGCGAACATGATAGAAACAAGGTGTGTCCTTGGTTCTCCAGCTGCCTCCACTGTGTGTGTGTGTGTGTGTGTGTGTGTGTGTGTGTGTGTGTGTGTGTGAAGCCCATTACATGATGGCGTTCACACACCCACTCAAAATACTAATGACATCTTGTCTGGGAATTTAATAAAATAATATATACACGTTTTTGTTTTTGGTGAGAAAGTTAGCTTTTTTCCCCACAGTTACACACCCTTCTTTTAAAATATTTTTTTAATGGTATTTTCTTTTGTGGGAGATGAGACCAAGAAAAACAGGCGACTGCAGAGAAAATAAGAAGAATAAGAATGATTTTTTAACGTTAAACACATTCATGCCCATTTAAAGTCCTGAAAGAGACTGAACTGCAAATGGTGAAGTATTCAGATCCAATACGTCAATGTCATAATACGAGTGAAAGAAAAAATACCAGAAGTACAGGAGTATTATGAGCTTTTCATATTGTTAAAGTGTTATAATAAAAGTAGTGGTAATTATAACACATCATTATCTTCTATTTCAACTACTTTATATACAGTTAGTGAGTTCAGTCCAGTGGTTCCCAACATAGGGATCTAGTCCCTCTGATGGGTCAGGATAAATGTGAGGGGTGTTTGATGATTAATAGTAAAAGAAAGGAGAATTATATATATATATTTTAAATTTTTAGACTTTTTCCTCAATCTGTTAGCAAAAAAATATTCTGATGTTGGTAAGAAGTCAAAAGACTAAAAATAATAAAATAAATAATACTTAGACAAGATAAATAACAATATTTTTATGACTTAAAATGTCCTTAATATATATATTAAAACACATTTGACAGTAAAAAAACATTTCTGAGGGTAGTTGCATGCTATGTAACTTTTCAGTATTTTTCCATATTTGCAGATTGCCATATGGCAATACGTGTATATATATCTTAAAACATCAAAATTGTATTCAATGTTTATTCAAAGTAAAGTTTCCTTACCCAAGAGATTGAATTTTATTTGGTGAAAATTTTTCCAAAATTCTTAATAAAGACGACCTTTTGTTGATGATGCTCGAATGTTCATGAGCAAAAGGGACTGGTCAAGTGACCTCATAAATTGTATGTCCTTCAAAATAAAAGCCCCATTTTCATTTTATATGATCTAAATCTGCATCTGAAAAGTAACTAAAGTTATAAGTGTCATGGAGAACCTATAATATAATATTATATACCTCTCAAACATAGTGGAGTGACGTTTAAAGTAGCATAAAGTACCTCAAAATTGAACCGTGTAACAATGCTTGAGTAAATAGTCACTCTCCACTACTTTTCAGCTTCGTTCCTTCACATGTTTTCAAGTATTCTCCTGCCCTGAACAGCAAGAATAACCTTTTTAGCTTCTGAATACATTTGATAAAGGTTCTCCTCAGCAGCTCATAGCAGGAAAACCTTCAACCAAACCAGAAAACGTGTCTTTTACCCCCGATGTCTTGCTGGTGGTGAAATGATGGCGAGCTGAGGCCTCTCTGGCAGCTGGCGTGAGGATGACTTCACTTCCTGTTCCTCCTGCTGCTGAATTATCACACACACGTGTTGATGCACACATACAACACACATAGGTTACTTCACTCCTATAGGCGCTTATGTAAAAAGTAATACTGTTAGTATTCATGATTCCAGTCACTTTTACCTCTTTGACTGTGTTGTTTGTGTGTTTTTTATTTCTCCACAGGCCTCTCTCAATAAGCTAATGGAGACTCTGGGTCAGTCTGAGCCTTATTTTGTCAAGTGCATCCGTTCCAACGCTGAGAAGGTACAGTACAGTACAGCGGGCCACTGTTTTCGGTTTAGACTTTCAAAGCATTTCCTCGTCTCCCTTGAAGTTTCTGAATCTGTTTAGCATTTCCCTCTGTGTCTCTCTCTTTACAAACCTCCCGCTTGCTTTTTTTTTGTTTGTTTTTGTGTTTCTTGCTTCCTCAGCTTCCCTTACGGTTCAATGACAACCTGGTGCTGAGGCAGCTGCGTTACACCGGGATGTTGGAGACCGTTCGCATCCGGCAGTCAGGCTACAACATCAAATACAGCTTCAAGGTAACTGGTCCACCATGTTTAGATCATCCTCTAAAGATCTGAGTATAACCATCACCATAGCACACGTAGCAGGTACCTGGTTACACCCCCTTCTACCTTCAGAACTGCCTTAATCCTTCCTGGCGTAGATTCAACAAGGTCCTGGAACCAGTCCTCAGAGAGTTTGGTCCACATCAACATGATAGAATCACCAGTTGCTGCACATCCATGATGTGAATCTCCCTGTTCCACCACATCCCAAAAGGTTCTGGATTAAGATCTGGAATCCTTGTCTTAGAACACCTAGCTAGTATCTGGTTAGAACCAATTTTCCCTTCAGACCTGTCTAAATCCTTCATGACTTAGATTCAACAAGGTCCTCTGTTGGATTGAGATGTGGAAACCTTGTTTTGTCGTGTTTATTAAAACCAGTCTGAGATGTTTCCATCTTCAGAAGATGGTCCACTGTGGTACTAAAGGGATGGACATGGTCAGCATCGATACTCAGGGAGGCTGTGGTGCTGCAGCCATACTCAGATGGTGCCATTACACCACCACCACCTGAACCATTGATACAAGGCAGGATGGATCCATGATTTAATGGTGTTGACGCCAAATTCTGACGCTACCATCAGATCAGTCAATGTTGTTCCAATCTTCTATTGTCCAGGTTTATTTGATCCTGTGTGAGTTGTAGCCTCAGTTTCCTGTTTCTTGGTGGCACCAGGTGTGTCCTTCTGCTGCTGCAGATCCACCTCAAGGTTCCATGTCTTGTACGTTCAGAGATGATCTTCTTCAGACCTCAGGTCCAACCAGTGGTTCTTTTAGTTCCTGCTGCCTTTCTATCACCTTGAACCCATCTGGTCATTCTCGTCTGACCACTGGCGTCATTTTAACCCACAGAACTGCAACTCACTGGATATCTTCTCCTCTTTAGATCATTGTCTGTAAACCCCAGAGATGGTTGTTTGTTAAAATCCCAGTAATTCATCAGCTTCTAAAATATACATACATTCAAAAGTCTCTTAAAGCACCTTTTCTTACTCATAATGATGCAGGTTCCTCCTGACCATGTCTACATGAATAAATGCATCGACTTGCTGCCATGTGATTGGCTGATTAGGAACTTGCGTTAACGAGCAGTTGGACAGGTGTGATTGATCGTGGTCGGTGGGTGCATATCGACTAGTTCCTGTGCTGCTTATTACACTGCTGGGGTGAAGTCGATCAGATGAATGAAAGTGGAAAATATGCAACACAAATACAGAACGACAAAGACTCTTTGTGTTTCAGACTGATATCTCAAACACTCAGGTTCAGACAAGGTAGAACACAACGCCACATGTGTAACACGAACTCTCCGATAAACTAAGATGGCCTCAAAGATATCAAAGAAGTCGTCTTTCTTTTTTTTTTTTTTCCAAATTTAAAAAAATAAATCTCCTCCAGAGAAACAGAGTTATGTCAGTCCCACTTCATCCACTATCCGTCTCAAGTCTGGAATCGCCAAATCTCGTTTTTCAGTCGTCCAGGAAGCAAACACGCGATAAGCCAAATGGTAAAAGGAGCAGCAGCAGATCATGTTGACGTTCCCTCTGGGCAGGTGTGTGCAGGCCAGAACCATCAATCTCTTCCCCTTCACGTCCCGGCGCTTGACTGACACTCAGGTTTCCAGCGTTCCGAGGTGCCGGTGATGAATTATGCTCCGAGAATGTTGCTGATGTTGCACCGGAGCCAGGATCCGCCGCGTCGATGGGGGAATTATGTCGAGACGTGAGGTGGCGGCACTGAACCGGCCCTCCTGGGGATGACGTCTTCAAACCGCGCGGAAAGGCGGCGTGTGACTAATAAAATCAGGTTTTTTAACGCTGATTGGAAGTGAGGCGCTGCTCCTTTACTCCCAGTTGTTTCCATTTCACGGTCCTGGACGTCCCGTTTCATGCCAAACCGGGGCCGGTCCTGCCAAGCGTTTCATGCACAAGGTTGAGTCACCAAATCACAAATGTGCTGTGATATCCAGCCAGTCACATCCTTTTTTTCTGCTGTATTTCGCTGAGATCTCAGTTGGAGTCGTTGGCACTGGCCGAACCCGACGAAGGTACTGGAATTTCAGTTTTTATGGTTCCCGAAGCCCTGAACGTTAGTCATTTCAGAATCATTAAACTAAAACGTCTGTGCGGAGCAGGGCTGTCCTCAGGGGGTCAGAACGCTGTTAGAAGCAGCACTTTTACAGCTGAAGTGATTCTTCATTCTAGTCGGATTCTACATTAAAGTTAGTTCCTTCCTACTAAAGATCAATGGATTCGCTTAATAACGTAATTCTAAACCAATCAAATTTGAGGTTTTCCTTTACATATAAAGGCATTTAATTCACCAGACTCTTTAACTTGCTGCTCCAGTGCTTGAATTTTGTATTTTTCCTCTATAGGTGAAAATATTTCTACTGTAAACCGGTGTCAAAAATAAAAGTGAAAAGGGCTCACTCGGATAATTTTAGCATCATAAAAAATCCCTAATTCGCCAGAAATTCCCCCCCCAGACGTCGTGGGCGCTGCGGTCAGCACTAATGAGAAATATCTCGGGCATGGTATCACTTTCGGGCCTGTGCCGTTGTCGGAACAGAGCCTCTCCATTGTCCTCGGGCCCGGGAAACACTCCCCGTGCCTGTGATTGTGTAAACACGGCATCTGTTTCCCGATCCGCCCCCTGCAGCCCGGGCTGCTCCGCCGATCGGGTTCTAGACAATGAGCCTCAGTTTAGGCGAGGTGGAGTTCAGCGTATTTATGGCGTGATGTTCGAACCCCCTGCGAGTACGGACAGCGTGGACTTTTACCTGAAACCCATAAAAAAAACTTCTCTGGAAGCTTTTTATTAATTTTTTTCAAGCTTGGTTTCTGTTCAAGAGATGCAAGAGATGGCGATTCAGTCAAGAAATAGGGAATAGGAACATTCCCTGGTTTAGTACGGATGTTATTGTGGTTGCTCAAAATCTGTTGGAGAATTTAGCAAAAATTTAATATAGACGTAGTTAAAAATGGTGGAAAATCTATAAAGATTTAAATAGGTTATTGACAAGTTTAATGTGTCACAAGATGAAAAATTCAACAACAAAAACTTCTTAAAACTGTATTTTTCACATTATTACATAACATTATTAGTCACTGACCCATTGTTATAGCGCCACCGTCTGGCCAGAATGAACCAGATCAATTTAAATGTGATCTGGTTCATTCTGGCCAGATGGTGGCGCTATAACAAGAAACTTTACATTTTCTCCAGTAACTTTTAAACCACTAGTCTAATCTGTCTTATCACTCGACAAGACGAATTTTGATAAATCGTCACAGAAATTTTTCTGTGACAAACTAGATGATAAAGTCAAAAACGTTTTTTAAATACAGTCCATTTGTACCATGTATGTTTTTACAAAAATCACAATTTCTTGCTTTTTTGTCACAAAATGGTGTAACTGAAAAAGAATGGTACATTTGTGATATTTAATCCACATATAATATAAAACTAGTTAATAGCCTGTGTTTTTATTAGTTCCACTATCTAGTAAAAAGTTTTTAGGGTTACACCACATGACAGTTTTGACGTAGTCCCAAAAATAAATGGTACAAAAGGACATTGTTTGACATTTTATTTTCAGTCCTTAAAAGTCAAGTCAGTTGTCTCTTTATTTAGTTGCTTTTGTAATAATTGTTGAATTAAGATTTATGCTTATACCAGACAGTTTAACTCTCTTAAAATGGTTTTAAAACATTAAAAACACATGCTATCAACTAGTTTTATATTCTAGGTGGATTAAATATTTAATATTTATTATTATTTTTCAGTTACATACACTTGACATTTCATGTGAAAGTAGTAAAAATTGGAATTTTTAAATGTCAAGAAATTATAAAAGTAATGTAAAACATGTTTGGTTTGGGATAATAATAATTTTATAGCTCCTTTGTTGGAATATCAGGTCAAATAAAGTCACTCTATAAAATCCAGGTGTATCATAGCGTTTATGATACAACTTGAACAAAGGCTAGGGATTGTTATTTGGGGAAAAAATCACACAAAATCATGATTTTTGTAAAATAAATGGTACATTGGACTTTTAAATGACAAGAAACCAACACAAACACAAAATGTACATTTCAGAGACCTGATGAATGATTCTTAAAACTGTATGTGACAAGTTTTTGACTTTTTTATCTTGCCAAACACAATTTGCCACTGACCCACGAACATTGTGTGTGTTGTATTACTTTTATATTATTGAGCATGAAGATGGAAATCCTTCATTTTTGAAGCGTTAACGTATGTAAATTGACAGCCCACTCATTAAAGCTTATGAAGTGAAACAGAATCTGTAATTTTATAAATAAGATATAAGTTTAGGCAAAAAAAAAAATGTAATTAACCCATAAAGACAGAGAGTAACACCGGTGTAACAAGAACGTTGGTTCCCCCAGACTCTTCATTATGAGGTTTTATGTCTGAACTTAACTCATTAAGTCCCAAAGTGACAGATACTAATCATCCTGATATGGAATATGTTTAAGATAAGATAAGATAAGATATGACTTTATTGAATGGGGAAATTTGCTTGTTACTGCAGCGTACAGAGTAAAGAAAATCCGTAGAGTTTGTTGATCAGCATACACAGTATGCATTATGGACATAGAATGGAGAAAAATACTAATAAATAGTAAGAAAAAAGTATGCATAAGCAAAGCATATATACATACATACATGCACGTACACACCTATTTACATATTTACATATATATATACGCACATACACACATGTACACATACATAGCTAATGCATACTTAAGGTGCAGGATGTGTGTGTAGAGAAAAGAGTTTACCACTAATGCTCAATGTTACATATATGTTAAAATACAGATCTTTGGGAATAAAAAGTATTAAAAAAAAAAACACTTGGTCTATGGTACAACCTACATAAAGTTCCTTTAGGGATAAATGGCTCTAGGTTCTTATGTTAAAAACCAACTATTGCGTCCAGTCCTCTACAGACAGAACAGTCCCAACCTATTCAATACTTTCTCCAATCCACCTTAAATAAAACAGCTCCGAACAACAGAACCGAATCAGCTTCACATTGATTCTCATTTCTCGACAGGATTTCGTCCACCACTTCAGCGTCCTGTTCCCAGAAAGCACCAGGGCGACCCGAGAGGGCATCCAGCAGTGTCTGGACCAGCTGGACCTGGCCTCAGACGGCTGCCAAGTGGGCAAGACCATGGTAAGTAGTGCACCTCCAAGGCTGTCCTCCTTAAAGCTGCAAGATTAACCCCTGAAACATGGCTGCACATTATTCGCTATTTCCGTTTTTCTTAATAATTACAAATGAATTTTGGCGGTTCAGCTGTGTTCGTCTGTCAGGAGTTGTTGTAATAGACCAAAGTTTATCAATAACTAAAACTGTAAAAACTATATTGAGGAGACGAGGCTTTATTACATAGGAATAACTATTTCCAATGGATAGGAATCACTAAATTCCCCCCGAGGGTGTGTTTCACTGTCAGTTTGGTGCAGCAGCGATGCGTCGGGAACGAGACACCGACATCAGTGAATCGTGTTTCTAATGAATCGGCTGTGAGGTGGAACTGCTGACTGTCGGCTAGAACCCAGTCAGTTCTTTTTACCTGAAACACTCATAACTCATACCATTACGAAGCAAGCGAGAATGTCCACTGCATTTCTGTAGGAATGCAAAGAGATGTGTGTATGTATATATATGTATATATATATGTATATATATGTGTATATATGTATGTATATATATGTATGTGTGTATATATGTATATGTATATATATGTATGTGTGTATATATGTATATGTATATATGTATGTATATATATATGTATATACATACACACATCTCTTTGCGTCCCTACAGAAATGCATATATATATATATATATATATATATATATGCATTTCTGTAGGAACGCAAAGAGATGTGTGTATGTATATATATGTATATATGTGTATATATGTGTATATATACATAGAATAGATAGATAGATAGAATAGAATAGATAAACTTTTATTGATCCCACAACGGGGAAATTTGTGTGTTACTGCAGCGTTACAGATAAAGAAAAAGTAAGATAAAGTTGAAGAAGATAAAAAAAAAAAAAACTAAAAAAACTATAAAAAAAATAAAAAACACACAACACAATGTACAAATTCGTAGAATTTGTTAATCTGCGAATTATACATATATACATATATATATATATATATATGTATATATGTATGTGTATATATATGTATATATATATGTGTATATGTATATATATATATATATGTGTATATACATATATACACATATATATGTGTATATATGTATATACAAATATACATATGTGTGTGTATATATATTAAATATTGTATATACAGTTTATAGGACAAAAATATCTCATTCAATCCAAACTCATTCATTTCTAATTCATCTCAATCATTATTATATTATATTATTATATTTCGTGTTTCTTGTCAAAGAAAATAGTACAATTGGACTTTCAAATGAGAATAAACCAACATGAACACAAAATGTACTTTTTTAGAGACCTGATAAATGCTTCTTAAAACTGTATTTTAAAAAGTTTTTGACTTTCTCAGTTTTCCAAACATGATTTGTGACTGTAATAAAAGTCTTATGGTTATAAAAGCTACTGGACAAAATGTAAAGTTTATTCTTATAGCGCCACCATCTGGCCAGAATGCACCAGATCACTGTGTGCCATTTATTTTTAGGAAAACGCAAAACATGTCACACAAAACTTGGAACTATTTATCACTGTCCCATTTACTTCTATCTATCCCGTGTTCTACTATCAGGAATCTGAAAAACGACCAATTAAAAAAGCCGAACTCGTTTTTCTGGGAATGATTGGAGGCTGTGGAATCCCTCCTCCTGGTTATTAACGGACTATAAATAGAGCTGTGGTGTCGGCCATTATTACCTGAACGCGTCCTCTCTCCCAACATGAGGAAGTAATGAAAATCCTGTGAGTGTGTGTTATGTCCACTGTGTTCAGACGGGGGGGCTGTCTATATAATTAAAGGACCATACCTGGCATTCTTATGTGTGTGTGTGTGTGTCCGTAACCGGCCTTCATTACGTCCTGCCCCCCCTCCAGGTGTTCCTGAGGGAGGGCGAGCGGCAGCGTCTTCAGGCGGCGCTCCACGCCGAGGTCCTGCGGCTCATCGTCATGCTGCAGCGGCGCTTCAGAGCCCAGCTGGAGAGGAAGCAGTTCGTGCGCATGAGGGAGGCGGCCGCCTGCATCCAGGTAGGGTTCTGACCCGGCATCCGACCCCACGTCCTGACTCACCCCGTCTGACCGGATTGTGAAATTCAAGCCATTGATTCATATTTCTCTGATTTTTGTGTTTTTTTATGGTTCACTGCGTCTTATGGTGAAGCTGAGGGCAAATTGTCAGTGGATACTGGAGCTTTTCCTACTCATTGATTGATTTTATTTTAGGTTCTAGCAAAGAACATTTTTTTTAACTTGTACTTATTCTAATGTCAAGTGAATATAATTTGTTTAGCCCAATATTATAAATCACATCAGACAAGAACAAACTCAAATTTGTGATTTTCTAAACTCTGAGAATCTGTTTTATTATTTTACTATTATTTTCTAGCAAATGTATAAGTTTAGGAAACAAAAATATATTAAATGAAAAATATTTCTCAGAAATATTCTTTTCTACAGAACAGTCCCAACCTATTCATTATTTTCTCCAATCCACCTTAATTGATTGATTTTATCTCATTGATTGATTTTATTTTAGGTTCTATCAAAGAAATTTTTTTAAAATTGTACTTATTCTAATGCAGAGCTTCTCAAATATTTTCTCTCGCCCCCCGCGTGACTATAAATAGAATAATTTGTCTATAAAATTGTTATAAGTACCTCTGCATAACACTGTGTCCTTATTAACATATAAGAGAATAAAAAAGGAAGAAATATGGACCAACTTACAACAAAGAATAGCTTTATTAACTAACAGAAAAGATTTAAAGTGAATCTGAAATTAAAAAATAAAATTAAATCCTTAATTAAACATTTTCTGACTGACCATGTCAAACCATATGATACTAAAAAATAAAACTACATAAATGGTCTTATCAGTGATTGTGGTGTAATGTCTTTAATTTCTCCGTCTCCAACATTTCAGACTCAGTAACACACCGGTCTTTCACAGTGAACCAAGCGCTACAGACGCTTCGTCGACTTTCGTTTGTCTCTTTATCTCCGTCTCTCTTCGCCTGTCTTCTCATCCCTGTTAAATATGTTTTCATGGTGTCACTTGGTGTCTACACTTCATACTCATACTCTGTGCTGTATGCTCCCTGCACGCGCTCTGCTGCCCCCTAATGGAGTGGAGGTGCAACTGCACTTTATTCTAGAACAGTAAAAAATAAATGAACTAATTATTTAATTAAAAAAGCATGTTCCCCGAAGTCAAACGTGCCCCCCCTTAATGGAGCCTCGCGCCCCCCCCAAAAATGAAAATTGTACTTATTATTTTTAATATTTGTGTAGCCCAAAATCACTAATTACAGATTAGCTCCAATGGGTTTTAGAGTTTGAACAAAAGCAATACAACACCCCCTGTTCTTAGACCCTCACATCAGACAGAAAAACTCCTAAAAAAACACCTTTAACAGGAAATAAAGACAAAACAGAGGAGGACAGACAGGCTACAATAGATGATGATGAAAATGATAAAAACAATACAGTAGAATGGGAAAGTTTAATGCAAAACTAAATAGACAAACAGAACTGTATTTTATTGTGGTGTAAGTGGAGGTTCCATCAAAAAAATGTACTTATTCTGAAGTTAAGTACATTTTATTTGTATAGCTTAAAATCATTAATTACAGATTAGCCTCAGTGGGTTTTAGAGTTTGTAGGTTCCTATGTTTCTTAATTCATAATGAAGCTGCTTCTATTTAACTCTAACACGGGCTGCTGCTAATGCCTTTTTTTCTATAGCTTAAAATCACAAATAACAAGATTCGTCCCAATGTATTTTTTAGTTTGTATAAAAGCAACACAACATCCCCTGTCCTAAAACACTCACATTGTACAAGGAAAAACTCCTTAAAAAACACCTTTAACAGGGAAAAACAGACAAAACAGGAAGATGGACGTCCAGGCTGCTTCTGTTGAGCTGTGATGATGATGATAATATATCTTTGTATGTGGTCGTTCTCTCCTCACAGAGGTGGTGGCGTGTGTTCCGGCCCACCGAGGAGGAGGAGGACGAGGAGGACGAGGACTATGCCACTCCCGTCCAGCAGGAGGCGGCGGCGCTGTGCCTGCAGACCCACTGGCGGGGCTACAGGCAGCGCCGGAGGTTCAGGCTGTGGAGGGAGGCCGCCCTGGTCCTGCAGAGAGCCTGGAGGTCCTGGCTCGGCCGGAGGTGCTCGGCGGCGGCGCTGATTCAGGCGGCGTGGCGCTGCCACCAGGCCAGAGAGGCGTACCTGCGTCTACACGCCGCCGTGGTGCAGCTGCAGGCGTTGGGAAGAGGACACCTGGCCAGGAGGAGGTAAAACACATCAGTGTTTTCATTAACATTCAGTCCTTTGACTTCACAAAAATGTAAAGTGTTGAATTTACCCCTCTGCATAACACTGTGTCCTTATTAACGTATAAGATAATAAGAAAGAAAGAAATATGGACCAACTTACAACAAAGAATAGCTTTATTAACTAATGAAAAGATTTAAAGTGCATATTAAAATAAAAAATAAATTAAATCCTTAATTAAACATTTTCTGACTGACCATGTCAAACCATATGATACTGAAAAATAAAACTACATAAATGGTCTTATCAGTGATTGTGGTGTAATTTCATGGTGGTTCATGGTGTCACTTGAGGGTCTGCTACACTTGGTGTCCACACTTCATACTCATTCTCTGTGCTGTATGCTCCCTGCACACACTCTGCCAATGAGAGCGCCACTGCAACCTAATGTAGTGGAGGTGCTATTGCAATTTATTCTAGTCAACAAAAAAATCTAAATAAAGAAATTAAACAGCATGTTCCCCACTATTTAAGAACCACTGCTTTAAACTGAGGGTGATGCACTAAAATAATAATAATAATAATAATACATCTTAACCATAAGTCTTAAAAATGTTTTATAAAAGTACAAGACAATACTAAATGTGTCATGTGGTGTATTCCTAAAAACTTTGTACAAAATAGTTTAACTCTCTTAAAAAGTTTTTAAAAATGCTCTTAACTAGTTTTTATATTCTAGGTGGAATAAATATCGTGACTTTGTGCGATTTTTGATGCAAAATGTCAAATAGTGTAACTGAAAATGATATGAATTATATGATATGAATGATAAAATTCATATATTTAATCTGCCTAAAATATAAAACTATTTAATAACATGTGTTTTTAAATTTTTAAAACCTTTCTAAAGAGTTAAACTATCTGGTGCAGAGTTTTTACATATACATGTTTTGTCATTGTCTCTCATGTCTTGGAAACAAATGAAAAAGTGAAATTAATATTCATATAGAGCTACATACACACAATGTGTTACGCACTTTTTTCTTGCAAAGAAGAGGTGATATAAACCCCCCAACCCCAAAAAACAACTTTTATTCTCAGTACATTATAAATAAAAATACTTTTTGTCATCATGTTTTACACTTTTTTGTCCTTCATAAAAAATTAATAAATGAAATGCATTCACCAATTTGATGAAGGTACAGGATGAGCAATATGTGATTATAGTGTTTTATTTTTTATATCATAGAATTAATTGCCATTTATTTTTACAAAAACATTTTTTTTACATAAAATGTGTAAATAAATAAGAATGATAAATTGAAATTGTTTAATCCACCTGGAATGTGAAACTAGTTAATGGCAAGTGTTTTTAAGCCTCTTTAAGAGAGTTGAACACTCTGGTACAAAGTTTTTAGGTTTAAACCGCATGAAAGTTTTGCCATTGTCCCATAAATTCAATAGTTATTTGAAAATAATTGTCTATAAGGAAATGTTTCCTCATAAGCTCCAGCAGGGGGCACCATTCTATATATCGTACAAGTACAGAGTTGAACTCATTCCATACTTAAGTCTGTGCATATATGACATGTTCACTTATCTAAGAACCATTCATCAGGTCACCGTCACACTTAAGGGTTTTTATTGGTTCCTGAGGACCCAAACAACCGCAGCATTGAGCATGAAGTGGCTCGGTTTACGAGCAGCAGGACTTCTGGGCAGCCGCCTGCTCTGGACTGACACTGCACCCGCTTCTGTAACGGGTCAATAATCTGAAAATAGTTTCTGGGGAGGAGAACGAGCGCTGAAAAAGCAGATTAATGTTTGCACACAGCTCCTGCAGCGCCTCATTGTTCAGAGCCGTGACGCAAGGAATCCAACACAAAGCGGCTCCGCGATCAGCTGAGCTGCAGAGAGCCAGAACTTTTAATACCGGACCAGAAAAACACTGAACAGACGTCAGGAAGCTGTTAAATGTTGTCTCGTCATTAGCCTGACAGTTTGTGTTTTCTGATCGACAGCTTCGCGGAACTGAAAGAGCAGCAGGAGCTGAGGGAGCAGCAGGAGAAGCTGCTGCAGCTGCAGAACGGCCAGGAGGAGGAGGAGGAGGAAGAGGAGGAGCCGGAGAGGATCATGGGTCTGGACCTCAGCACGTGGGAGGACCGGACCTACGAGGAACGGGAACGGACTCTCCACATCCTCAGCTGCCTGGATGGGGCGGTGAAGAAGGAGGAGGAGGAGGAGGAGGAGGAGGAACCCGCCGGGACCGAAGAGAGCTCGGCTAAAGCCGGAACCGCCGCCACGGTCCCAACCTCCACGACCTCGACCTCCATGACCTCGCCGGCGGTGGTGGTTCGGGAGAAGATGCGTCCTGTGGACGAGGCGAGTCAGAAAACCACCCGCGCCAAGCGAGAGAGCCGGCGGATGAGGGAGCTGGAGCAGGCCAAGTTCAGCCTGGAGCTCCTGAAGGTCCGGGCGGGCAGCGGCGGGGCCTCCTCGCCCTCGGAGGACGGGCGCTGGTCGGTGGAGCTGGTCCCGCCCACCACGCCGCCGCTGCGTTCGCCGCAGGGCACGCCCGACAGCCAGAGCTCCAAGGGCAGCTTCGAGCTGCTCAGCATGGACGACGAGGCCCCCAAGGCCGTGGAGGAGGTGACGGACAGCGAGGACCTCTGCTCCCCGGTCCTCTCGCCGTCGCTGCCGGATCCGAGCGCCGAGGCCGTCGCGGTGAGCCCAACAGAGCCGGACAGAATCTGTGACGACCAGGACGGGACGAAGACTGACCCGGCAGCCCCTTCTGCTATGCATCCGCCCAGAATCGAGAACTACCTCCCTACTTTTTACGTCCCCGCCGGCGAGGCCGCAGCCTCCGCCCCCTGTCGTCCTGCTGAAGACGCCGCCTCCCCCGCTGCCGCCAAACCTCTCAGAGAACGGCGAGACTCACGGCGGCCGGTGGTGGTGGTCATCAGCATGCAGAAAGAATCCCCGCTGGGCGACCAGCCCGGCGGCGAACTCCGTCCCCATTCGGAGGTCCGGGATTCGGCGGCGCAGACGGGGGAGCCGGATCACCCCGCCTCGCCTCACGCCGCCTTCGCCCGGGCCGACCAGGCCGTCATAGAGAAGCTGGTGCGGCTGAACGAGGAGAAGGAGGAGCGTCAGCGGAACCAGCGGCAGCAGAACGAGCGCGAGATGATGGAGCAGATCCGGCAGCAGAAGGAGGCGCTGGAGCGCCAGCGACTCTTCTTCGCTCAGTACGAGCGGGACATGTTCGAGAAACAGCGGGGGGAGGCGCTGCAGAGGATCCAGCAGAGCCGGCGGGCGGGGTCAGGGGTGGGGTCGGGGGCGGGGCCAGAGCCCCCAGCCGCCGCTAGACCGCTCAGACCCAGCTCGCTGCTGCTAGAGAGGACCGCGGGGCTCGCCCCCTACGGCAGGACCCGCTCGGACTCTGCCGCCCCGTCGGTGGACGTCCGTGGTGGCGCCCCCCCCACGCTGCCCCCGCCGCCCACCTCCGTTCCCAAAGAGAAACGCAAAGAGAGGAGGCCCGTCGCCGAGGGCTGGGCGCCCAAACTCACCCTGGAGTCCAAAGACGGAGCAGGAGGAACCAGAGTCAGAGCGGCCGCCACCAAGAAGCCTCCGAGTCACCAGGGCGGCGCCGTCGCCATGACGGAGAAGTCAGGAAACATCTTCTTCTCCCCCAGGGACAAAGTGTCGTTCGCAAAGTGAGTATCTGACTCGCCTGCTGGTTTTTGCATTAAACTAGAATCTCAAACCGTCACGACACTGGCGTTTGCAACGTGAAATTGCTGCAGCACACCAGGGTGCACCTGAACACACCCAACCTAAAACCAAATAATAGACCAGGCCTTTATTTGAGACCAGGCAATCAATAATAAATTAAGTTCTCTGAGAAAATTTTAATTAAACTAGCATGACTACTATATACCAGAGGTGTAATCTGACATTTTTCAAAAGTCAGATTACACCTCTGGCTGCTTCCTCTCCATGTTTTACCAAAAAAAATTTGCAATTTCATTTCCAACTTTTCATTTTTTTTCGCTGCACTGGAGCCATGGTGATTGTCAATTCAATCAATATTACCATTCTTTAACGTCATTGGAGGACCTCTGGGATACGTCAGGATGAAGGAACTGAAGAAAGAAAAAAGAAAACGCATTCAGACACATTTTAGAGTTCATTGTTTTTTTATAAATTATCTCCATGTTTATTTGGAACAGGCATTTATTTGCCAAAAAAGACACCTGCACTGGGTGTTAAAGGTTATCAAAGGTTGAAACCTGGCTATTTGGTATTTTACGGTAAATCAGATTTATGTCCGATATTTTTAAATAAAAAAAATGCTACATATCACTGGGGTTGCAACGAAACTGACAAGTAAACTGACTTTAAAGGCCCAATACGTAATTTTTACAGATGCAAAATCTCAAAAAAATGACTGAATTCCTTTTTAAAGATTTTTTTTGTTCTTTCCGTTTTCGCCCTTCAGGTTTGACAGCGACGCCTTTGCCAAGGAGACGCCTGCAGCTGCACCAGCACCGGTGTCCAAACCTTCTAAAGGGACAAAACCTCGGGATGTAAGCGGTTTTTACGTTACACCATGTAGCATGTGTTTGCTTTGTTGTTTTTGTGATGTGAATTAATTCATGAATCGTGGCAGTGTCTCTCCCTCTTTTACTAAATGTTGCATATCTGAGCTACGATGAGCTTAAACGGCGTCTCCACATGTTTAAGAACAAAAAAAACAAAAATCGACTGTCACTTGTGGTAAACTCCAGGTCGGCAGAGCGGGCCAAAAAAAGAAAGCCAGAATGGCACGGACCCGCTCCGACTTCCTCACCCGCGCCCCCGCCCTCTCGGTGGGGGGCGACTCGGACGAGGACTATGACGGCGACGGCCCCCCCGCCGGCCCCCGGCATTTCACGCTGCCCCTCGCCAAGCTGGGCTCCGCCGAGGCCGGCTTAGGACAGTCCTGTTTCAGTGACTCGGACATGGTAACGGGACCCCCCCTGGCCCCCCCTGCCCCCCCTGACCCCCCCCTCCTCTATACGCTCTCACAGGCTTCTCCTGTCTAACCCCTCAGCAGAGACGTCTGCATCAAACTCAGCTTCAGCACATCTTCTGTTTCCTGACAGTAGCAAGCACTCGTTTCCACTGGAAGACACGTTTTACTTATTTATTTATTTATTTATTTATTTATTTATTTATTTATTTGAATTTCCTGCTGGTTGTGTTGGGTCGCGTAACTACGGAAGCCCATTTCTGCCACAGTAACGAGAAAAGAGAAATTATCTCAATATTCATTGATATATTAATATTGAATATGTTTAGGTAATAATCTACATTCTTGGACTTTGTCTCAATATTTAGAATTATTATTATTTCAATATGTTGATAAATACCTAAATATTTTCTATAGATTTAATGTGTTTTAATTGAATATCTTTATTATCTCAATACTTTGATTTATTTTCTCAATATATTGATTTTATTTCACCATATGATTTATTATCTCAATATCTTAATTGTATTGAATGTCTCAGTACTTTGAGTCAGTGTCTCAATATCTTTTATGTAATATTTCCATTTTTTATTTTATTTTATAATTTCGATTCAGTATCTCGATGTTAACTTAATGTCTAAATTCTTTGATTCACTATCTCAATATATTGATTTTATTTCGCAATGTTAGAATCTCACGATATGATTTATTTTCTCAATATATCGACATCCTTTTTCTCCTCAATTTAGTCTTTAGAATCATGAAATCAGCATTAAATCTTCTTAAATTAAATATTTTAGGACATTAAATTTCCTGTTGTATATTGAGATAATGACATATATATATATATATATATATATATGTCATTATCTCAATATTTTTCATTTAATATCTTATATTTTTTGTCTATCTTAAAATACATTTTGAATTATTATCTCAATATTTTGACTCAATATCTAAATTGTAGTTGAATATCTCAATATTTTTCATTTATCATCTTAATATTGAATATTTAATACGTTCAATTAATACCTACTTTGTGTTTTTTTTATGTTAAAATCTCACCACATGATTTATCTCAATATGTTGCCTCAATATCTAAATTTTAATTGTATTAATATCTCAATACTAGTCAGTATCTCAATATTTTTTATTTAATGTCTTTATTTTTTAGTCTTAAAATTTTGACTTAGTATCTCAATATATTAATTTCATTTCTCAATGTTAAAATCTCACCATATAATTTATTATCTCAATATATTGACTTAATATCTCAATTTTAGTTGAATATCTCAATACTTTGAGTCAATATCTCAATATTTTTTAATATCTTCATTTTTTTGGTCTGTCTCAACATTTTGAATAATTATCTCAATATTTTAACTTAATGTCTAAATTCATTGTTTAAATATCTCAATATATTTATTTAATTTCTAAATGTTTTTTTTTATTTTAAAATCTCACATAATTTAACTCAATGTGCCTCAATATCTGAATTTTAATTCAATATTTCAATACTTCGAGTCAGCATCTCAGTATTTAAACTTAATGTCCAAATTCTTTGTTTTAATATCCCAACACTTTGATTCAAATTCTTAATATTTAGATTTAACATCTCTGTTTTTGCTTCCTCCTAATATTGTTGATTCAGTATGTGTTGACGTAACGTCTAAATTCTTCAGTTTAAAATCCCAGTGCTTTGATTCAACATTCTTAATATTTTTGATTTAATAGCTCAAATAACGGGGGAAAGGTTTTATCAGGAAACCGCTGTAAGAAAACAGATTTCCCTCCAGCGCAAACATATAAAACCTGTCATGTTGGCAGATTTTTAAAACTAGTATTTCATGTTTTTACGGTGGTGGAAATGGGCTTCGCTGACACGTCCGTCCAACAGAAGTAAAATATCACAGTTGGTGTAAATATTCATTTAGATGTTGTAAAAAGTTGAATCCGAGGCTGTTAAACTGAGGATTAACTCGCTCGTGGTGATGGATGCACAGCGCGTCCTGAAATGTGTTTTCCATCCCAGCGTTCTCGGCCTTTAATTCAGCTGCTTTTCTAACATGGTCTTGGCTTCTCTTCTTCTTCTTCTTCTTCTTCTTCTTCTCTCGCGGATGTAACATTAATTCTCTCTGGTTAACTAACTCTATATTTGCATGTCTCCTAGATGTTCTTACTCTTTTTTAGCTCTTTCTTCCAGTCTAACAGCTGTAGTCTTGACTCAAACCGTGTGGGGATTCGTCTTTGCCTCCTCATCACAAACAAACACTAAACTACCTTCTGCCCTTTTCAGCAGCTGCTGCTCTTTTCCAGAGAATTAAAAATGTGTCATGCATTATCATGTTTCTACAACTTTCTTATCAGTATTTTCTTATCATAAAAGAATTATTTATGCAGCTTCCATTTTTCCTGATACCTTTATTGAACAGCGATGTGATGCTGCCATCTACTGGCTGCTCATATAAACACCTTTCCTGGTTTTTAATATGTTTTCTGACTTTCTCTGTTCCAGCCGACGACCTCTCAGGAGGAAAAGAAAATACACAAAGCCATGTCGTCAGGAGATTTAGGAAAAGTGGACACGATGCGCAAGGCCACGCAGGACGGAAGGTTTGTTCCTCAATCTGTTCACAGCAGCCAAATATTATTAAATATTATGAGGTTCTTCTCCTGTTATTCTACCCAAAGTATTTAAAAGTGGCTCCATGTTAACAAACTCAAATATTAAACTGCTCTCCAATGTGTTTAATGATTAAAACAAGTCATATAGTCGATATAGTGATGCCATAGTCTGCATTCGTTCTAACTGTGGAATAAAAGTTTATTACTTAAAAGGCCCTAAATAAGATATATATATATATATATATATATATATATATATATATATATATATATAAAAATAGACATTATAAGGAAAAGGTTGTAAACATATTCTCACGATAATTTCAATTTATGTAAGTCAATGTGGCTCCATTAGGTTTTATGCATATTTGCACATTTTTACCATATGGCAGTTCTGTTGCACCCCCCCCCATTGAAAGAAGAAAACATCTCTCCCTCCTGCACGACTATAAATAGAATCATTTGTCTATAAATTGTTATAAGTACTTCTGCATAACACTGTATCCTTATTAACGTATAAGAGAATAGAAAAGAAATAAATATGGACCAACTTCCAACAAAGAATAGCTTTATTAACTAACAGAAACGATTTAAAGTGCATCTGAAATTAAAAAATAAAATTAAATCCTTAATTAAACTATACAAACATAAACTATAACATTTTTTGACTGACCATGTCAAACCATATGATACTGAAAAATATCAGCATGATTGTGGTGTAATGTCTGCTACACTTGGTGTCTACACTTCATACTCTGCTCTGTGCTGTATGCTCCCTGTGAACACTCTGCTGCCCCCTGATGTAGTGGAGGTGCAATTGCACTTAATTCTAGGACCGTACACTGTAGTAAAGTGATAGGGAGTCAGAGAAATGTTGAGCTAAAACTGTCCATTTGTGAAGTTTCTGAGGCATTTCTTGTGTTAAAGTGAATGTTCAGAGCTCTGTTTTTTATCATATCTGGTAATACAGATTTAGATTGGCTAAAAAAAAAGCCCTGCAGCATGTTCTTTACAACATGGAAAGATCCCATCAAGGTGCTTCAGAGCAAAAAAACGACTTACACCTTGGACCAACTTACAACAAAGAATAGCTTTATTAACTAACAGAAAAGATTTAAAGATAAAATTAAATCCTTAATTAAACATTTTTTGACTGACCATGTCAAACCATATGATAGTCAAAGTCAAAGTCAAAGTCAATTTTATTGTCAATTTCTTCACATGTACTTGACATACAAAGGAATCGAAATTGCGTTTCTCACTATCCTATGCGTTTACATGTACAACAACATCAAAGTGCATACTGAAAAATATCAGCATGATTGTGGTGTAATGTCTGCTACACTTGGTGTCTACACTTCATACTCATCCTCTGTGCTGTATGCTCCCTGCTCACACTCTGCTGCCCCCTGATGTAGTGGAGGTGCAGCTACACTTTATCCTAGGACCGTAAAATCTAAATAAATGTTCCCCGAGGTCTAACACGCCCCCCTTGACGGAACCTCGCACCCCCACACCCACTATTTGAGAACCAGTGCCACAAAAGAACAAATTTATTTTAGAAAAAATGAATGAAATGAATGTGAAAGATGAATGAGTTTCATTTTTTATTTGTTAAAAATGTTTTAAAATTCTGAATAATAGACAACTTTTTTTTGGAAGACAATGATGCTCACATGTTAAATTATGAGCAAAAAGGACTGGTCATGTGACCACATAGATGGAATGTATGTCCTTTCAAAATAAAACTGTAAAAATTAAACGTACACACTGTGTAATAGAGGGTTAAGTACATTTTCCTAGTAATACTTTTTTTTAAATTTAAATACTTTTACTTGTTATTGAGTGTTTTTTCACAACTTTTTACTCAAGTAAAGTACACGATTCTACATCATTGACTGACACAACGATTATTATACAGCCCAGTTCACCGTGGACAGATCAGGCTAACACACACTCATTAACACCAACAAACGCACCAGGAACAGGAGGCCGTGGCCATGAATCTCTCCTCAGCTCAGTCCTCCCTGCAAATCTCTGCCGAGCCGACGAGTAAATCATCTCACGGGGAAAACGGGAGGACAAGAAGCAGGCGGAGCCCAGCACCCGGGGATGTGTGAATGAGGCCGACTGGCCTCCACGTTTTGTCTTTTAGTGTCAGCAACAAACAAACGGAAAACTGGGTTTGATCCACTGACGCAGGAGTCTGCTGTAAAAGGTGATGATGGGGAGGAACCACCCATCATCATCATCCTCGTCATCACAAATGAAGCAGTGAAACAGCAGCCTGGAGTTCCTGAAGCAAGACTTTATCGATCTGTTCCTGCTCCCCCTCAAAGCCAAAGTGTTTATCAGCGGACTGTTTTTCCAGACATGTCTGGACGCCTCTTCTTAAGGCGGCTGGAGGTTTTTATTTCTTGGATGCCGACGGCCAGTATCGTCCGATCTGTGCTATATTTTTTCCTCTCCTTTAACACAACCACACTTACAAAACAAGATCGGCCTCTTCTGATTCAATACTAAATATAAAACATTCATAGTTAATGATGTGGTAACAGATAATTAGGTTTTTTCTTGGTTGAAACAACATCTGGAGGAGGATTAGCAGCTGTTTAATGAATGGAACAAACTGTCATATGGTGTAATCCTAAAAAGTACCAGATAGATTAAGTCTCTTAAAAGCGTTAAAAACCAAGCTGTCAACTAGTTTTATAATCTAGATGTATTAAATATATAAAATTCATCTTTTTTTTCAGTTACATCATGTCATATTTTGTGTCAAAAATAGCACAAAATCATGATTTTTGTTGAAATAAATGAAGAACACTAAATGTACATTTTAAGACCTGATCAATGCTTCTTAAAACTGTATCTATCTGTATTCTCATCTCGTCAAACGTAATTTGTCACTGACCCAAATACAAATTGAATCTATGGTGAATTATTAGCATATATTATTATATATAGTGAATGCATTTTATTTAATATCTTATATGGAGGACAAATCTATGTGATCATACATACTATGTGTGGGTCAGTGACAATGATGTTTGTCAAGATGAGAAAGTCAAAAACTTCTTAAAGTTAACGTACATGTTGTGTTCATGTTGGTTTTGTGCCATTTAAAAGCCCATTTATGCAATTTATCTTTGTACTAAGTAAGTATACGCCAACCATGTCAACATAATGTACCAATCAGGTATTAAATACTTTGTCATTGTAGTGCAACAAGATTAATGTGTGATCCATGAAAAAGCATGAAAAGGAGGGCTACAGCATCCAAAGCGATTAAAAAAGAAGTGCTTTGAGGAAAAAATATAAAAGGAACAAAAAGGGACGTTCCAAGACACTTTAAGACTCGTATGAATCACAGTCTGAGGGACACGTCAGAGTTCAGTGGTGGTAAAAGTTGTTTTTTTGCTCTGAAGCAGCTTGATGGGATCTCTCCATGTTGTAAAGAACATGCTGCAGGGCTTTTTTTGAGCCAATCTAACTCTTTTTTACCAGATATGATAAAAAACAGAGTTCTGAACATTCACTTTAACACAAGAAATGCCTCAGAAACTTCACAAATGGACGGTTTTAACTCAACATTTCTCTGACTCACCATCACTTTACTACAGTGTACGGTGTGAGCAGGGAGCATACAGCACAGAGTATGAGTATGAAGTGGAGACACCAAGTGTAGCAGACATTACACCACAATCATGCTGATATTTTCAGTATCATGTTGTTGGCCACATTTCCTACTGCTCGACCTTTTATTACCTCTGTTTGTAATTGAATTGAAGAAATATAATAATTAATTGATGTGAAATTTGACTTTATTTATTTATTCCCCCTTTCTTTTTATTATAATTATTATTGTATTACTCCTTGTTTTTTGTTGTTTATCTTTGGAATTTTTAAAGGAACGTATATTGAAAATTTGTCAATAAAGTTGCATTTTAACGGAAATGAATAGTTATGCAGACAATAGAGTGTTGTATATATTTGTAGAATTAGTTGATGCTGCAGCTATTAAATCCATCACCAGCTTTCTATTGGTGAGAAATACATGGGTTCACAATACTTATAGTTAAACAAGGATGAAACTGAGTCATTTAACCTGAGGTCACAAACTAAAGGTTTTCACATTAACCAGCTTGCAGCTTCATGATGATCAGTGTGTTTGTTTTTTTAATTGTAAAACAGGGTTCGTGGTAAGATGCGTTTCTGGGGGAAGACCAAGTACGGCGAGAAGAAGACGTCCAGAGAAAAGCTGATTTGTGGCGGTGATTCCGTGGACGGAGACTACGGAGACACTGGGCCTTTGCTGGGGGACGGTGCGTCACGCGAAAACAAACGCAAGTTATTTCTAAAGTTTGGTTTAGAAAACGGACATTTCTCTGACGTCTTTTTTTGAACCTGCAGGTCAGGAGAACATGTCGCCTCCCTGCAGCCCCGACCTGGCGCTGGATCGGGGGTTCAGGGACCTGAAGGAGAACAAGGAGCCGTCGCCCAAAGTGAAGCGGCGGCGCAGCGTGAAGATCAGCAGCGTGGCGCTGGACTCGACCCAGTGGCAGAACGACGCCCTGCAGATCCTCACCTGCACCAACGACTACAGGAGCATGAACGACTTCCTCATGAAGAAGGTGAGATGTCGCCTTCGCTGTCTGCTCGGTCAACGTTCAACGTTAATGGTTCCAAAAATAAACTAGCTCATAGTTAACGGGTTGCTGTGAACTATTTTTTGTTAACATATTTTTACAGTCCATAGAAACTAGAGACAGCAATTATTTTATCAGTTTTACCATTAAATCTATGCATCAGATTCATGTTTTTATCCAGTTTTTAATCCTTATCCAACCAGGGTTACTTATTGAGGTGCATGTAGTTGCTAAATTTGCTTATTAGTATGAATTGATAATCATCAATGATGATTACCATAAATTCTGGACTATAAAGCGCACCTGCATATAAACCGCATCCGCTCTATTTTAAAAAAAATAAAAATAAAAAAATAAACAAGCCGCATCCGCTCTATTTAAAAACAGCAAAAGTTTTGCAAGCCACAGATATGCATGTTTTTAGATTAGATATTTACTAAAGGAACAGAAGGATTTGGAATTGTAAATGTACATGTATGTACCTAAATGGATCCTTTCCTAACCTGTATTTTAACACGGCAGCAACTTGAATAAAACGGGACAGAACCAGGAGAAAATAACCGATATTTACAGTATTTATCTTCATTTCTCCTGTGTGTGAAATCACTTCACCTTAACCATCTTCTTCAGTGTCGGAGTTGAAAAACTCAGCAGCGCTTCGTCACATTTGTCTCCATCAGTCTCGCTGTGCGTGTCACTGTCATCCTCCGGTGAGGATTTGAAAAGATAGAGTTTGACAGGATTGGTAAATTGTCGTCCTTCTATCCGCTTCTACCGACTTATATCTGCTAAAGAGGAACTAGCGTATTCTTCTTGAACTAGCGTAGTCATCTTTGCATTTATTTTGTCTTAGTTTTGATTCTGATCCTGGTTAGAGTGCCCCATAGTGGTGGAAAAACATCAGCAGAATAGCCGCACCTTTGAATGAGCCGCATGGTTCAAAACCTATGAAAAAAGTAGCGGCTTATAGTCCAGAATTTACGGTATTAATTGTCGTTAAAATCTAATTAATTTATTATTAAAGTTAATAATAAATAGGGCACACCGGAAAATACGGACTCAATTATAAGGTGGTCACTTAAAAACACCAATATTTGTGGAAATATTGATATTCCTATAGTGAACAATGAAGGACGAGTTCACCTCTGTCAGCCAGCTTAGTGTCACAGTATGCAAGCATAAAATACTAGGACAACTAAAAAGATCCTACAACTACTTTTCACTCTATGCTAACTATGCATCATCTTTCTATCCTTATCCAACCAGGGTTTAGTATTGAGGTGACAGCCTCTAAATTCCATCATTTCCTAACACTTTGTTTCATCCATTCATCCACACTAGTAGCAGCTGCAGAATATTCTCCAAAGCTGCAGCTTAAATGGTGTTTATTGGTAAAATAAAAGCAGGACTGTAGTCCTTAAGGTTCAGTCTGGGTCAGTACTGACTTCTCCATCACATTGTCTTAATGCTCATAGCTGTGGTGCTGCCTTCCTCCATGCTCCTGGCTGCTGCTCTGTGTTTTATGACGTATTTGTTAGTGTGACAGGTATGACAGCTGCTGCCAGATCAGCTGGTTTTCAGCTACATGTTAAGGTCTGTTTTTTGGGAGTTTTAGCTGGGTTTTTAACCTGGAAGGATCTTTTACAGCCAGAATTAACGATTATCAAGAGGAAAATACAGAACGATCAGTTCATGTTTAACCAGAATATGAACGAGTTGTTCATTAATTAAGTTCAGGAACGATTCACTGAGTCTCACATGATGTGATTCATGCAGTGATAAAAAGACATTCACAAATTTGCCTCTATAAAAACCATTGACTCATTTTATGTTTTTATTTTCTAGTCGTTTCTACACTTTATATCTGTGTTCTCTCGCCTTTATACATGTGGGTAAAAATGCTTAATATGTAGCTCAAAGGTTAGTTACAGACTTCAGGTTTCAACTCTACAAGTGCAGATATTTCTAGGAGATTCTTGCTTAAGTGTGTTTTGTCCCATCATTCAGATCAACGACCTGGACACTGAGGACAGTAAGAAGGACACCATGGTGGACGTCGTCTTTAAAAAGGCTCTGAAGGAATTCCGTCTCAACATCTTCAACTCGTACTCCACAGCTCTGGCGGTATGTGATGTTAAAGTGTCCCTCAAAGTCATGGTCATGGTGGAAAGTAGTTGAGTGCATTTACTCAGTATACTGTATTTAGGTATAGTTTTTGGGTACTTACAAACTCAACTTTAAAGGATCTTCTGTTGAATATCAGCATTAAATCTTCTTGAATTATATATTTTAAGCAACATAACATGGAAATGCATTTTTCAGTTACTACTGCATAAAATATATGTAATAACAATATATTGTGTATGTAAATATATGTGTATATAATGTTTGTATAATTGTTTTTACGAAAATCATGTTTTCGCGTGATTTTTGGCACAAAATGTCAAATGTTGTAACCTAAAAGATTAATTTGAAATATTTAACCCACCAAGAATATAAAACTAGTTGATAGAATGTGTTTTTTTTTAAACCTTTTTTGTAATTAAAAAGTCCATTTGTACCATTTATTTATACAAAAAATATGATTCTGTGTGATTTTTGACACAGAATGGTGAAAAAGAAAGTTAAAAATCTGATTGATATATATATATATATATACATATATATATATATAAATTTACAAATTAGTATTTTACTTGAGTGAAAACCAAAAATCACATCAACAAATGACTATGATATAGAAAGCTCCTGGCAGGGCATGCTGGGAAATCTGTCTTTATATATATATACACTTTATAGTTGGAGACTTTCTTTGTGTCCTATTTAAGTAAAAACTGAGGTGCAATACAAATTTTTAAGTGAAAAAATCAAGAAATCCCTTGTATTTGATAGGGGGATGAATAATTTTGGGCTTAAATGTATGTATATATATATATATAACCACCACTGGTAATTAAAGCAGAACATTGAGATCCATTTACTGCATGTTTAGGTAATAACAGGTTCAGGATATTTCTAACATCTCCATAGTGGAACCCTCTGAGAAACGGTTCTTGATTGGTTGATTCCACAGATGGACGACGGTAAGAGCATCCGCTATAAAGACCTCTACGCCCTGTTCGAGCACATCCTGGAGAAAACCATGAGGCAGGAGCAGAGGGACTGGAGCGAGTCGCCCGTCAAGGTTTGGGTCAACACCTTCAAGGTCTTCCTGGACGAGTTCATGACGGAGTACAAACCCCTGGACGGGACTCTGAGCAAGGTAACACCACCACTGCCTCCTGAATGCTCCTGGAGGACGTCCTGAGGTTTTTCCTCTTTTTCTCCTGTAATAAAGTTGTTTTTAGGGAGTTTTTCCTTATACAATGTGAGGATCTAAGACTGGCCAACATCAGCATTATGTTCGTTCAAAGGGCCGATGGTGAAGATCATGTTTCTAGTTGTAATGGATTTTTTCCAAGATTGGAATCCATGGTTTTGCATTGCTGTGTGACTATTAAACATTAAAATAACAACACATGTGAAACAAACTTTGTGGCCAATCGGGAGCAGGTTTCAGAGTTTACGAGGTGTGCCTGAACGCACCTTGATGCTGTGCAACCTATTGAGGAGCCACAGAAAACTAGGTGTTGGGCCTCTCGTTTGACACCTGTGATTTAAGAACAGAGGATGTTGTGTTTCTTCCGTACAAACTGTGAAGCCCATTCAGGTGAATCTGTGATTTGTGATTTTCGCCTGAGCAAATTTTTTCTAGATTTTATATAAAGATTAGAGACTTGGTTGCAGTGTGCATCCGTGCCACTAGAGGCCGCCACTACACTCTTTATAAAAGGATTAATCTGACAGAAGTCTGAATGTGAGCTGTGTGCCTTATCAGTATAACACCTACGCTGTAGACCTTTTATAATCAGAACGACATTGATCCACCTTTTTATTGTGAATCTGATGTAATGTAAGGATGTAGACGCGAGTGTCGACATTGCAGAGATGTTTGATGTCCATATGTCCCCGTTTTGTTTTTTTTTCACCACAGCAAGCACCAAAACCTGAACGCAAGAAACGAAGGAAGAAAGACACAGACATTGTGAGTCTCTCTTTTATTTCTGTTAACTGCTGGCTCCTTTTTCACCTCAATTTAGTCTTTAGTCATGAAATCAGCAGTAAATCTTCTTAAATTAAATATTTTAGGACAACATAACATGGCAATACTTTTTTATATATATATATATATATATATATATATATATATATATATATATATATATATGGGAGTATGTTTAAACCGTCAGAGGTGTAATCCTAAAAACTAGTTAGTTACTAGATAGTTTTTAACTTTCTTTTTCACCATTCTATGTCAAGAATCACACAGAATCATAATCATATTTGGCAAGATGATAATTTTTTAAAATACAGTTTAAGAACCATTCATCAGGTCACTCAAAATGTAATGTTATGTACATACATAAAATACATATTCTTTTAGGGTTTTATATATATATATATATATATATATATATATATATATATATATATATATATATACAGTGATCCCTCGCCACTTCGCGGTTCACTTATCGCGGATTCGCTATTTCGCGGATTTTCATAATGCATTTTTTTTTTTTGGTGCATTGTGTTCTGCATTCTGATTCGCTAAAAACTCACTCCCGCTTCTTGTATCAAAACATGCTACGAATTGTGCTATCATTTTGTCGTCTCGTGCAGTTATGTGTACGTACATAAAACAGCTTGGCAAATTTACATTAAGTTGGCCAAATTATCTTGTAATTTCGAACATCTCCTAAACCCATAATGTCGACGAAACGGCCTGGACGGACAAAAGCACCTGCGGATGGGCCCAAACGGCGGAAGATGCTACCTATCTCAGATAAAGTTAAACTTCTGGACATGCTAAGGGAAGGTAAAAGCTATGCAGCCGTTGCTCGTTATTACGGAATCAATGAATCTTCCGTTCGTTACATAAAGAAGGAGGAAAAAAACATAAGGACGACAGCAGCAGTCAATTTTAATACGAATGCAAAAAGGGTTATACTGTATTATATGTTATATGTTATATTTGTATACATGTAATAGTTGCTAATTGTAAAAAAAAAATAAAGTTTTCTATTTCGCGGATTTCACTTATCGCGGGTCATTTTCGGAACGTAACCCCCGCGATAAACGAGGGATTACTGTATATATATATATATATATAGGAGTACTTTTACTTACTTACTTGCAACAATTTTTTTTTTCAAAGCAGGATTTCTACTTGTAATGGAGTGCTTTTATGTATTATTATTCTAATTCAAGTGACATGTCTCAATTCTATTTCCACCACTGCTAATTCAATCATAACATTGAAATCCATTCAGTATGTTTAGGTAATAGCAGGTTCAGGATATTCATAACATTTCCATAGTAGAATCCTGATAGAAATATAAGCACATTGGTGAACAGACTAGAAAAAGCGATAAAATATGGATAAAAGTGAGCTTTAAGTGACCCTGTGCTGCTGTCTGCAGGTGGAGGAGCACAACGGCCACATCTTCAAGTCGACCCAGTACAGCATCCCCACGTACTGCGAGTACTGCTCTTCCCTCATCTGGATGATGGACCGAGCCTGCGTCTGCAAGCGTGAGTGTGGAAATGTCACAAATGTCACAGCGGATCAATTATCTTATCTTGTCTACAACGCATCCTATTATCTCTGAGTTCAGTGGTACATTTTTCAGAAAATGGCTTTTGTAGAACTGGTGGTTCCTGGTGAAGCACCTGAAGCTCCTGGAATTTGGAGTTGTTGAAGGCGTTTGTCTGCCTCTCTGTCTGGAGGTCAGCTATGAGTTTATCCTGGCTCACCTTGTGTGCCACCTTCAACTCTACGTTTAAAACACAAAGCTTCTGATATTCAGAGTTCTGTCTGGCAGTTGTGTCGTTCGCCGTCTGGAGGTCAGCCATGAACTTATTCTGGCATTATTCATGTGTCGCCTTTAGCTCGTCGTGAAGCTCTTGAAGCTTCTGAAGTTTGTTGTTCTGAAGGACCATTTTCTCATTCCATATCTTGTGGCTCTCTGTGTTTTTTCTTTGGCTCAAAGCCTGTTCCTTCTTTAACTCCTCATTAAGCTGTTGAAGTCCCTGAAGTTTGCTGTTCTGTAGGACGTTTCTGTCTCTCTCATGTTCCTCTTGTACCTTCTGGAACTTCTCATTGAGTTATTTGTTGGTGTCTCTCTCTGTCTGGAGCTCAGCCATGAGTTGATCCAGGCTTGATTCTTCTGGATGTTCATAGATCGTTTCTGGACTTTGTTGGGACTCGGCTCCCAGTTGTTGCTGCTCGGCCATGAATTGGTCTTGATTCAACTCATTTGCCACCAGAACCTCTTCATATGCAACTTGGTGCATTGCATTTTCATAGTTTAGAGGTTCTGGATTTTGTTCGTACTCAGCGAAGTACATTGGGTATTCATGGGTCAGAATTTCCTGAGTTTGTTGGTACTCAGGAAAGTACATTGGGTACTCGTAGTTCAGGATTTCCTGAGTTTCTTGGTACTCGGGTTCAGGTTGTTTCTGCTCAACCATGAATTGGGTCTGGCTCCATTCGTAGGTCTGGAGTTTCTGTTTCAGCATCTCTATCTCATGGTCTTTCTCGATGCACAGGTTTATGTGGTAGGCCAACTGGATGTTAGCCTCACTCAACTCTGTGCGGAGATTGTCAATTCTCCTGGTTCTCTTGTTGTTACTGATGACCTTTGTTGACAGGGGATCCATATCCACCTCCATTTCCTCCTGCATCTCTTTGTTGTCAGAAAATGGGTCTGTGTTTTCAACAGTGTTTTTCACCTCCTCGAGCTGAATGATGTTGGAGTCATCGCTACCCAGATTTTCAGGCACCATGTCCTGCATTGCAAGAGTCTTGAGCTGCTGTTTTAGCATCTCAATCTCCTGATCTTTCTAAATGCACAGGTCCTGGTGGTATTTTTGGTAGGCTAACTCCATGTTTGCCATATCCAACTCTGCACGAAGTGTGTCCAGTCTTCTGGTTTTCTTGCTGTTACTGTTGATATATTGGGAATCGGGATCTCTATCAATCTGCTTGGTAAGGTAGTCAGAAAGAACAATGTTGGTTTTAAAGGTGTCCTTTCTTTCCTCCTTGCTCTGTACCATAAGAGACTCAAGTTGCTCTCTCAGCAGCTTGATCTCTCTTGTTGCACAGATCCTTGAGATCTTTCTGGGAGGCCAGCTGTTTTTTGGCCTCATCCAGCTCCGTGCGAAGCTTATCCATTCTCCTGGTTCTCTGGTTGTTACTGATGACCTTTGGGGACTGGACAGCCATGTCGGTTGCCATTAATGGTTGCATTTCTTTGCTTGATGATAACAAACGATGGTAGTGTTTGTACAGGTGAAGTTTCCCAATAACAGATGAGCTCTATTACTGGTCTGCTTACGAATGCGTGTGAAATGTTCATTCTCAACATTTCAACTTTATTCCCAAAAAGCAAAATAATAACTTTCCTTTTATTTAATGCCTGCAACTTATACTTCTGTATTTTTGTCCTTCTCAGTGCAAGAATTTCTGACAGACAAACACCTCTCGTCGTCTTCTTTCATTCTCATGAAGTAGCACATAAACAAACTTGCACACACACACACACACACACACACACACACACACACACACTCTCTCCATGTCAATGAGCCCCGCCCTCTCCTCCTCTCCAGCCCTAATCAGATTGTTTTCAACTGGTCTCATGGGGTCTGCGGCTCCTTTTTTCGCGCACAGGATGTTTTCCGCTCTCTGATGCTGCTTTTGTCTCTGAAGCGATACCAGTATTCTCCCGTCTGATCTTTTTTTTTTTTTTAAATGCTGAATAATGAGGAAGCACTGCCTGTCTGTGGATAATGGCAATGACCCGTTTGATTTCTCTGGCTGTGTTTACCCAGTGTGCCGGTACGCCTGCCACAGAAAGTGCTGCCAGAAGATGACCACCAAATGCAGTAAGAAGGTGAGTCGGCCATATTACACACACACACACACACACACACGCACACACACACACACACACACACACACACACACACACACACACACACACAACATCCCATGACAGTAATTGTGTTACTGTGGGTTTACAGTATCTGTTGTTATTTCTGCCACCTTTTATACGCTGCTGTAACCGGCCTTAAAAGCACTTATTGACCTCAGAATGTTCCTTGAGGCTGGTTTTGAATGCATTTTCCCCCGTGTGGAGTTCCTGTTCTGAACTGATAGTTTACGCTCGCACCTCTGTCGTGAACTGCTCATCCGATCACCTTCTCACTCGTCACACTCACCAAGTATGAAGTTGATCTGATAAAGGGTTGCAGGTCGGTGAAAATGCATGTCGTACATACAGAGATTCCTTCCTTTAAGAGTTGGATGATGCTGGTACGGCGCAACCTATTGGCCAAATGGGGTCAAAGTTATCATCATACGTGCATGTGTCAAACAAGAAAAAAAGCACAGAAAGTGTTTAGGAGATATGACATGTTCTGTAGTATAAAGCTGAGTCAGCTCCAGCAAATCAGCATAAAATCTGCATAAAATCTGCATAAAAATATATAAAAATCCAAAACAGAGATGTTTCCTGGCTTAGTGCAGAGATGTTTTATACCCAATTTGGTGGTAGTTGCCAAAAAACAGCTTTGGATGAAATTAAATATAAATCTACATAGATGATATCAGTCATCGGGTCTTTCAACATTTTGTGTTCATGTTCATATTATTTGGTTTTACAAAAATCACAATTTTGTTGGATTTTTTTTTAGGCACAAAATGTCAAATGGTGTAACCAAGAACAAATGACAAGATTTATATTTTTAATCCACCACCAAGTCTCTACACAGAACTCACATGTGGTGTAATCTTAAAACTTGCACCAGATAGTTTAACACTCTTGAAATTGTCAATATCAGTATATTCTTGTACGAGTTTGTAGACTTTCTAGATTTTTCTATTCTCTTTTTCTCTTTCTAGACTTTCTAGGTGCTAAGATAATATCACAAATTTCTACATCTGCATAATTCTTAAATTCTATTGAAACAATATCAAATTGCAATGACCCATTTTTAGTCCATTACTCTTATGAATGGAGAGACAATTATAAAATGACAAATAGAAATATTTAAGGGACAACTTAAAAACTGTCATGTGGTGTAATCATAAAAACTTGGTACCAGATGGTTTAACTGTCTTAAAAATGTTTTAAACATTGAAAACACATGCTGTCATGTCTAGATTTATATTTTGTGAAGATAAAATATATATAATTTTCTGTCAAAAATCTGACAAAATGGTGATTTTTTTGTAAAAATGACACAAATAGACTTTTAAATGACAAAAACCAACATGAACATGAAATCTGCATTTTAAGAGACCTGATCAGTGCTTCTTAAAACTGTATTTTAAAAATCGTTTTGACTTTATCATCTTGCCAAACATGATTTTTCACTGACCCACATGCAAAGATCTGAATGGAACCACAGAATCCAGGAAAAAAAAATATAATTTTAAATTCTGAGGATTAAAAGTTGAATTAAACCTGGTTCCCTATCAACACATCAACCAATCAGATGAACACAGAATGACAGAGATTCCTTGTATTATAGATGTATGGGTATTTAATAGTGTATTTAATGATGTTTCCATCCACATATCTGAGAGTTTCTTTGTTTGTGTGGACAGTACGACCCGGAGCTTTCCTCCAGACAGTTCGGCGTGGAAGTTTCCCGCCTGACGAACGACGAGCGGACGGTGCCCCTGGTGGTGGAGAAGCTCATCAACTACATCGAGATGCACGGCCTGTACACAGAGGGCATCTACCGCAAGTCCGGCTCCACCAATAAAATCAAAGAACTCAAGCAGGGGCTCGACACAGGTGAATAATCCATACGTATGTGTTTAAAAGACTTAACGGTAATCCTGTCTAAGAACATGACTTTAATACGTAAACTGAATAAAACAAGGATTTTACACGTTTTTTTTTTCCATTGTTGCATTGTGCTGGAAATCTCTGCAATTTGCACATATCAAGATAAGAAAGACCATCCTTTATTTGTACCACAGTGGAGAAATTGCATTAGCAACAGCAAGGACAGAGAAAATTGCATATATATATATATATATATATATATTCATAAGATATGACTTTATTGATCCCACAATGGGGAAATTTGCTTGTTACTGCAGCGTACAGAGTAAAGAAAAAGAAAATAAAATAAAAGCTAAAGAAATAAAAGCTATAAAAAATAAAAATACACAACACTATGTACAGAATTCGTAGAATTTGTTGATACGCATACACAGTATGCATTATGGACATAGAATGGAGAGAAAATGCTAATAAATAGTAAGAAAAAAGTATGCATAAGCAAAGCATATATACCTACATACATACACGTACACACATATTTGCATATATATATATGGACATACATATCCACGCACATACCCACATGTACACATACATAGCTAATGCACACTTAAGGTGCAGGGTGTGTGTGAAGAGAAAAAGTGACCAGTGAAAAGTGACAGAGTGACTACAGTGAGGTTTATGTTTATGTTATGTTATAAAGTCTTATTGCTGTCGGGATGAATGATCTGCGAAAGCGCTCCTTCTTGCAGCGAGGGTGTTTGAGTCTCTGGCTGAAGGAGCTGCTCAGCGCACCCACCACCCCATGCAGAGGGTGATGGGGGTTGTCCATGATGGATGGATGTAAAATGTAAAACAACTTAGGTTTATTTTATACCTCATTTGCAAATTTAAACAAAACATTTAAGAAAATTTGTAATTGGAAAAAAATAAATATTAATCTTCATGTAAGAAACCAACTGAAGAAGATTCATGCGTCTGTCTTTTAGTTAATGTTGTACTGTTGTAGTAGCAGCTGGGAAACACAGCGATTACTAAAGCTCTGGTTTGGTTTTCTTCCTCCATCCAGATGTGGACAGCATGAATCTGGACGACTACAACATCCACGTCATCGCCAGCGTCTTCAAGCAGTGGCTCAGAGACCTGCCCAACCCCCTGATGACGTTCGAGCTGTACGAGGAGTTCATCCGCGCCATGGGTGAGAGCCCGTTCTGGAGAGGACGCACCTGACGGCCCCTTAATTAATCACACCTGTCCAGCTGCTCGTTAGCGCACATTTCTAATCATCCAATCACGTGGCGGCAAGTCGATGCATTTATTCATGTGTTGCAGTTGTGCATCAGAATGAGGAAGAGAAGGTGGTTTAAAAGACTTTAGATGCATTATGGTTGTCGGGTTGAGTATTTCTGTGGTGGTGTAATTCCGTACCAGGTGTATCTAATAAAGTGGCCTGTGATTATTGCTCGGACGCTGTGATAATAAATGATGATTGATCTCGTGGTGATGCTTCATCAGGTTTGCGGGATAAGAAGGAAATGATCAGAGGGGTGTATTCAGTGATCGACCAGCTGAGCAGAACCCACCTGAACACGCTGGAGAGACTCATATTTCACCTGGTCAGGTAATGAAGCGCCTGTAAGAATCTCTCCTAATGGAACGCTCAGGTCCTTCCTGAGCTGACACGTCATGGCGTCGTGGTTTTTCAGGATCGCGTTGCAGGAGGACACCAACCGTATGTCGGCCAACGCCCTGGCCATAGTGTTCGCCCCGTGCATCCTGCGCTGCCCCGACACCATCGACCCCCTGCAGAGCGTCCAGGACATCAGCAAAACCACCGCGTAAGACAAATGACAAAAAACCCACGGATGTGCTGTTTATAAATATCATCCTGTTACCAACACGGGAGAAAATTAACAGATTACATTTACTCTTGTTACTGTAATTGAGTCAAATTTTGGTGAATTTTTGAGTCATTTTTTCAAAATCAGAGATTTAGCTTTTACATATGTCCATCACTACATTTAATAAAAGCTTCTGCCATGAGAAATAAAAGTAAATGGAAGTCATAAAGTAGACAAAATCAAAAGAAATATGAGGAGGAGAAAGGAAAGAAATCCTAATTAAAATTGCAGTTTTTACCGTCTACTTGAGTACATGTGTAAATTTACATCTTTTTGGGTAACTTGTCATTGAGGAAACACTGGATCGTGTTAGTTCTGCTTCCTCCCAGGTTATCAGGAGATATTCTAAGTGTTTTTACTGCTTCTCCCCTCAGGTGTGTAGAAGTCATCATCTGCGAACAGATGAACAAGTACAAAGTGCGCCTAAAGGACATCAACACTCTAGAGTTCGCTGAGAACAAGGCCAAGTGCCGGCTGACCCTGATCCGACGCTCCATGGTAAAGAATCAAACATGGACGCAGAATAACCACTCTGCTGTAAATCTGCTGCACAGTGACTCGTCTGTGAATCTCTAACACGTCCTCCAGTCCTGTTGCTGTCGCCCGCTAACGTGTCCTTTCCTTTACCCAGAAACCCGTACTAATAGCTGTTAGGTTTATGACCATAGCTCTCTCTATGGTATGTATGCACGCGCCGTGGATCACGTGTCCGTCATCCAGTGGTGCTGTTGTTGTTGTTGTTTTTTTTTATAAAGATCTCAGTTTTTTTTTTTGTCATCTCTCATCCCCAGAGCATGAGTTCACCAGTCTCTGCCTCCGTGTCTGTTCTGTCGAATGTTATTGAAGAGTTTTTACGACATTTCGCAGCCATGCAAATGCTTGTGTCCTGTCATGTAGAGTGTGGATCATACACCTAAGCCCCAAATTATTACTATTATTAATCATACCCCTGTCAAATACAAGGGATTTCTTTATTTTTTTCACTTGAAAAATAGTATTTCACTTCAGTTTTTACTTCAATAGACACAAAGAAAGTCTGAAGCCATAATTGATTTGTGTTTCGTTAGAATGTGGAAATAAACGGAGTGAAAACCAAAAATCACATCAACAAATGACTATGATATAGAAAGCTCCTGGCAGGGCATGCTGGGAAATCTGTCTTTATATATATACACTTTATAGTTGGAGACTTTCTTTGTGACCTTTATATATATATATATACTTACATCCAAAAAGATTCCTACCCTTGTCAAATACAAGGGATTTCTTGATTTTTTTTCACTTAAAAATGTGTATTTCACCTCAGTTTTTACTTAAATAGGACACCAAAGAAAGTCTCCAACTATAAAGTGTATATGTATAAAGACAGATTTCCCAGCATGCCCTGCAGGAGCTTTCTATATCATAGTCATTTGTTGATGTGATTTTTGGTTTTGACTCAGTTTATTTACACGTTCTAATGAAACACAAATCAATTATGGCTTCAGACTTTCTGTTGTGTCCAGTTAAGCAAAAACTGAAGTAAAATACTAATTTGATAATAATAAAATAAAGAAATCCCTTGTATTTGACAGAGGTAGGAATCATTTTGGGCTTAAGTGTACATACATAAATTTGTCTTAAAGGCCTTGTGAAATGGAAGTAAAAGCATTTTTTTTAAACATTTTCCCAGTAAAACAAATAATTTTTAAGAGTTTTTAAAATTTTGGGGGTTAAGTAATGAATCATGTTTGGCAAAATAAGAAAGTCAAAAAAAATTTAAGAATACATTCACTAGGTCTCTCAAAATGTACATTTTGTGTTCGTGCCATTTAAAAGTCCATTTGTGTCTTTTTCTTTCTACAAAAAATCATGATTTTCTGCTATTTTTTACACAAAATGTCAAATGGTTTAGCCAAAAGATAATGATAAATTTTAAATATTAAATCCACCAAGTATATAAAACTAGTTAATACCTTTTTACAGAGTTTAGAATAATCATGATTTGGTGCAACTTTTGACATGAAACATAAAATGGCACAATCTTAAAAGAATGATGAATTTTAGGTAAAACTACCTGGCACCAAGTACCTGGGGGTAATCACTTTTATTGCATCAAATTCCTTTGACATGGTAAAAATGTTTTTTTATAATAGACATTTTTTATAAATATACAGTAGTGTGTACAATTTCCTTTTTTACAAAAATCATGATTTTGTGCTATTATTCTTATGTAAATGTCAAATGGTGGAGCTGAAAAATAATGATACATTTAAATATATTTAATCCACCTAGAATAATGTACATTTTGTGGTTATGTTGGTTTCTTGTGTTTTAAAAGTCCATTTGTACCATTTTTATTTTACAAAATTTACAATTCTTTGCGATTTTAAAAATAAAATGTACACAAAATGTGAAATGGTGTAATTGAAAACCAATGATAAATTTAATTTTTTTTAAAATAGTTGATACCACTTAAAAAAAAAAAAAATTAGGGTTACACCACATGACAGTTTTTGCATTGTCCCTATTATTGTCCCTATTTATTTTTTACGGCAAAAAAGTTTATTGATTGAACTACTGTGTGCAGGATGAGTTAATATTTCATTACAGGAAATTTTACAGACAAGACATGATGATGATGATGACAGGAGATAAATGAACATAATAAACATACTGAACAAAGGAACACGAGATTTAAACTGGGAAAATGCGCTTTTTCCTTTCATGACGATGTCGTTTTAATTTTGGTTGTTTCCTTCTCTGGCTAATTGCAGACAGAGTTCTTAAATCTGGAAAAAAAGACTTGTTTGTCATGAATTCTTGGTCAAATCTTTTATTCATTTCCTCCAGCTGTGGTTTTCTTACTATCGAGAACAGATGAAGGAAACCAGTCGTTAGAATAGTTTCTTCACTTTTTTTTTTTAAACTTCTGGGCATTACTGATTCCATTTCTTCTTTGCTTCTCACTCTTGCAAAACGCAGCCAAACGCAGCTAAAAAGGTGCAAAAGGTTCGTGCACGATTGTAACGCATTTGTCTGTTTGGTCGCGTCCCATCGGCTTTAAAACCTGACGCGTCTCTCCCCATGCGTCCGACAGGGAAAAGGCCACGTGCAGCGCCTCAGCTACCACACGCCGTCGCCCCCCGTCAGCCCGCGGCTTCCCCCCGTGACGGACGCCGTGATCGAGGAGAGCGGCGGCGAGGAGGATTGCGGGGGCGGGGGCGCCGACCCGTTCCCCGAGATCTCGGAGCACCAGCAGGCCGCCATGCAGCAGGAGGAGCGGGTGCTGACGGAGCAGATAGAGAGTCTGCAGAAAGAGAAGTAAACGCTGCTCGTCATAGAACGTAGATCAGAACGTCAGAAAATCCAAAATAGGAACTTTTCCTGTCTTAATGCAGAGCTGTATCGTACATAATTTGCTTAAATCTATGAATTTGTACCTAGTGTTGTGTATTTTTATTTATTTTTTATTTTTTTATAGTTTTTATCTTCTTTAGCTTTTATTTTCTTTTCTTTATTCTGTATGCTACAGTAACAGATAAATTTCCCCATTGTGGGATCAATAAAGTTATCTTATCTTATCTTATCTTAAATTTGTTGGAGGACTTACCAAAAAGACAGATTCGGATGTAAATAAAAATGGTAGAAAATCAATATAGACGTTAATTTACAGTTTTACATGATGAAAAATTTAAAGAAAATCCAAAATAGGAACTGTTCCTGTCTAAATGCAGAGCTGTAATGTACATAATACGGGGACATTTGTTCAAATTTGTTGGAGGACTTACCAAAAAGACAGATTTGGATGTGTTTTAAAAATGGTGGAAAATCAATAAAGACGTCAATTGATCAGTGACCCCTTTTTTTACAGTTTCACAAGATGAGAAAGTCAAAAAAATCCAAAATAGGAACTTTTCCTGTCTTAATGTAGAAGTTTATGGTACATAATTTTCTTAAATTTGTTGGAGGACTTACCAAAAAAACAGATTTGGATGTGAATAAAAATGGTGGAAAACCAATATAGACGTTAATTTACAGTTTTACAAGATGAGAAGTCAGAAGATCCAAAATAGGAACTTTTCCTGTCTTAATGCAGAGGATTTGTCATTGTCCTCATATAACTTTGTTCTGTTTTGAAGAAAATAAGCGGCGATTTTTACAGACTTCCTCATGTTTTCGTGTTTGCTCCTGCAGAGAGGAGCTGACCTTCGAGATGCTGACTCTGGAGCCGCGGGCGTCAGATGACGAGACTCTGGAATCGGAGGCGTCCATCGGTACGGCCGACAGCTCCGAGAACCTCAACGTGGACTCGGAAGGAACTGTATCGGACTTCTCTGGTATGTGGTACAGAGACGGAGGTTAAAATGGGAAAAGGGAGCAGTAGACGAGCACTCACCTTCTGTGTTTCCCTGCAGAACGAGGTCCAGTCTTGGCGTCCCCGTGGCCTCGCAGGTCCGACGGGAGGAGCCCCCGGCGCCGGCCCCTCCGCCGCCAGCCGGACTCCCTGGACTCGGTGGACTCCTGCTCCACCGTCTCCTCCTACTCCTCCTCGTCCCACTTCCACCCTTCGTCCTCCTCGTCCTCCTCCGCCGCCACGGCCAGGCGTTTCCGTTTTCACTCCAAATCCCCGTCTCTGGGCTCGGGGCCACCGGGTCAGCCCCAGGCCCTGAACGCCCCGCAGGCCCCCCGCCCCGACAGCCCCCCGGCGGAGCCGCCGGACGCCGCCTACGACGAGAGGCCGCAGTTCACCAGCCGGGGAACCTTCAACCCGGAGAAAGGCAAACAGAAACTGAAAGGGGCCAAGCACGCGACCCTGAGGCACCCCAGGGACGGCAGGGACCCCCCAGACCTGCCGCAGCAGCTGGTGCTGTACGGCAGCAATGAATTCATGGTATGAAGGACGCCCGGGGGTGGGGGGGGGGGATGAGACACCAAAACGCTCCCTCTTCACCTCCCCCCCTGACGGGACGCGACTCCTCGCTTTAGCCTTTCTTTGTCGGAATCTGCGGAGAATCGTCCCAAAGCGCCGCGAACGGCGTTTTCCACCTCCAGAGATGAGGGGGGGGGTGTTTGGGCGGAGGGACGCGAAACTGCCACCGAAACTCTCACAGTGCCTCGAGTTCAAGAGGAGACGCAGTGAGCAGGAGGACAGAGCAAAGGGAATGTTGGGAAAAACGTGGAAGTACGTGTGTCTCGTCAGATTTATGGAATTTAAACGAAATTGAATTTCTAGCACTGAATTTGGATTTTAAATGAACTTGTATAATTCTTTTTGTTGGTTTAATTTGGCCAAGTTCTGATCACCCAAATTCTAGTAAAAAAAAATTTTGAAAATTGATTTGAGTCACAATCTATTTTTAACCTTTATCTCCCTGAACTTTAGATTGAGATTTTACCTCGAACATATATTAAAATTTTCAGAAATCGTGAACGCGGAACAATTAACGTTGAATTAGTGGATAAATGTTCAACGCTAGAAATTTCAGCGGCTTTTACGTTTCCTAAACCTGACGGGACGGATTTACTTCCATGAATAATGACCACTCGGCATCAGGGAATGTTCCCGGAAGTTGGGAAAGCTGAAGCAGCGCACCACCACCACCACCACCACCACCACAGGAAACACAGCATCCGGGTCACTGACGTCACCCATCGCTCCATAATTAGCTGCTTTAACGAGTTTACAGTTTCATAACTATCGGCGTGAACAGTGGTCGCCCTGTTTATCACAAATGTCCTTTTTTTTCCCTTTACATTTATTTAATAAATTCTATGTCACAGAAATTTCTTTATAGCGTATAATATACTGGTATAAATACTGTACAAAGCCGGAACACCAGCCTGTGCTGGGTAGAAGTCAAATATTTATCTTTTTTTTTTGTTCTTGGACAGAGATGTACGGATTTGGGCAGCGAATGATTAATGTGTGTGTGTGTGTGTGTGTGAGAAAGAGATAAACCACTTCATGTGTTTGTTTGGTTCATTTTTCTTTTTTTTTTTTTAAGTTGGTGCTGGTTTTTTTGTTTTTTCGTGTTTCCTCTCGTCGAGGGAAGCTCCGCCATCAAAGGGACCAATCAGCTGGTGCGTTCCAGCCGTGGATCCCAGCTCTGTACAGGACGTGGACGACGTGTATAGAAACCTCTGCATTCACTGCTTAAACAGCCATACGACAGTCGTGATGTACAGTATAGTGAACACAAATGCCATTCTATTCTTTAAAGTCTATTGTCCCACCTCCTCCTGTCTCTGAATTGTTTGCTCAATAGCAACCAAGCAAGAACATAAACCATCACGTCTTCTGTCTTCATTATGGATTATTGTCTCTATGTCGTTTTAATGGTGTGTCCTTCCTGCCATCATTTAATAAGTTGCTGTTGATGGAACTTTTATAGGTATAGTCACATAAAATATTAATTTCCAACATTTTCCTCTATAAATCATTGGTTGTTTGGATCAGCAATTTTCAGCTAAATATATCAAACACAACAATGAAGTTTATAGGATTTACAGTGATAATTTAAAGTCATAATTTACAATTATGTGCATAAATGTGGGCGTATGACTGTATGACACTTTTTATCAGTTCTTTTACATAATTGACATCATTGACCATTCACATGTGATTATAAGATGTTAAATAGATTTTTGTTTCACTAACTTAAAAATTATTGCAATTAGATGAATATTACTGTATTTAAAAGCATAGACACACACACACACAAGTATTACCTGATCAACAGAAAAATTTGACATTATTAGAGGCCAATAATATATTGGCTAAAAATAATTTACATAATTGTAAATTATTACTTTGACCATTCACATGTGATTATAAGATGTTAAATAGATTTTTGTTTCATTACTTTACAAATTATTGCAATTAGATGAATAGTATTTAAACGCATAGATACACACACACACACACACACACACACACAAGTATTACCTGACCAATAATGTATTTTTGGATAATTTTTGCAAAATCAAAGAGATGGAATCTCGTGTATCTTTGTTTTAATCATGTTTGTCCTTCCATCCATAATTTAGGCGTCTATAAAAAAATATTTTCAACATTTCGCTTTATAAATCATTGGTTGTTTGGATCAGCAATTTTCAGCTAAATATCTCATATAGGAGACAAACACAACAATGAAGTTTATAGAATTTACAGTGATAATTTAAAGTAGTAATTTACAATTATGTGCATAAATGTGGGCGTATGACTGTATGACACTTCATCAGTTCTTTTACATAATTGACATCATTGACCATTTATATGTGATTATAAGATGTTAAATAGATTTTTGTTTCACTAATTTTAAAAATTATTGCAATTAGATGAATAGTATTCAAAAGCATAGACACACAAACAAATATTACCTGATTAACAGAATTTGACATTATTAGAGGCCAATAATTTATTTTTTAGATCATTTTTGCAAAATCAAAGAGATGGAATCTTGTTTATCTTTGTTTTATCATGTGTGTCCTTCCATCAATAATTTAGGCATCTATGAAAAAAAATAATAAACACAACAATGAAGTTTATAGGATTTAAGTGATAATATAAAGTCATAATTTACAATTATGTGCATAAATGTGGGCGTATGACTGTATGACACATTTTATCAGTTCTTTTACATAATTGACATTATTGACCGTTCACATGTGATTATAAGATGTTAAATAGATTTTTGTTTCACTAATTTTAAAAATTATTGCAATTAGAGCAATAGTATTTAAAAGCATAGACACACACACAAGTATTACCTGATCAATAGAAAAATTTGACATTAGAGGCCAATACTTTATTTTTGGATAATTTTTGCAAAATCAAAGAGATGGAATCTTGTTTATCTTTGTTTTATCATGTGTGTCCTTCCATCAATAATTTAGGCGTCTGGCAAAGTTGCTGTTGATGCAACTTTATAGGTATAGTCATATAAAAAAAAAAAAAATTCAACATTTTTCTTTGTAAATCATTGGTTGTTTGGATCAGCATTTTCAGCTAAATATCTCATATAGAAGACAAAAAGTGATATTTCAGAAGTAAAATGAAGTTTATAGGATTTACAGGGATAATTTAAAGTAATAATTTCCAATTATGTGCACAAGTATTTAGTAAATCCTCCTTTTGCAGGAATAACCGCTTCTAAACACTTCCTATAGCTTCTAATGAGGGTCTGGATTCTGGTTGAAGGTATTTTTGACTTTTCTTCTTTACAACAAATCTTAAATCCAGTCAGGTTTCATGGTTCCTGAACATGCACGTTTCCTTTACACTGGGCCTTATGAAGGGAGATAGATATAAATCATCCTCATAGTTTTGTTCATCATATTTTATACATTACCCATGTTGTATAATTTATGCAGTGATGACACGTTTTTATCAATTCTTTTACATAATTGACATCTATAGGTTTTTCATCCAGTGAATATTCAAACTAAATCGATCTATCGTTTCATCAGTTGTTGACCGTTCACATGTGAATATAAGATATTGCAATTAGGTATTTAAAAGCACACACACACACACATACATATATTAGCTGATTGAAGGAAATAATTTGGCATTATTAGAGACCATTAAAGGACAATAATTTATTTTTGCAAAATCAAAAAGATGGAATCTTCCCCAACTATGATATTAAAGGACATTAACAGCTATTTTTCTATTTCCCATCTAGCAGCACAGTGGTACCCAAAATGCATTTATAAATATAAATCCACTTTTATAACTGTAGGTGCAGCCGTCTTTTCTCAAACTAAAAAAAGCTAAATCTGATTGACAGTGCGTTTACATCGGTGCCCTGTGTGGTTGAGTCTTATCTCTGCTTCATGTGTGTTCTCCTTCCAGGAAGTGAAATGGGACCAAAGTTCACTCTTCTTCTTTCCTTTAACAGGAAACTGGTCGTGTACTGTAAATTTATTTATTTACTTAACATTTGTTCTTCCTTCAGGCGCCGCCTTGTTGACAAGTCTTAATTTAGCATTTAATCACATTTTCAGGAAGAGATCAGGCTAAAACAGTTTAAAATCTAACTATGAAATGTGATGTGAGTAGGAATGCTTTTAGTAGATCCATTTATTGATTCCAGTTATTCCAATTTAATTATAACAATACATAACAATATATAATATTCTATTGTGATAAAGCATCTTCTGCCTCAGGTCTGAAAATGTACATGTTCTGTTCACGTAAAGAGAATTTGTACCATTTATTTTGACAAAAATCACTATTTTGTGTTTTTTTTTTATAGACAAGAAAAAGAACTATATATTTTACACATTTAATCCACTTATATAAAACTAGTTGATGGCATGAGTTTTTTTTATTTAAAAACGTTTTAAGTTATTCTCTATCTTTTTATGGATAAAGCTGATATTTATTTATTTTGGTGCAGCAAGTTATACTTTGCATAAATACATGAAAATAGTAGTAGTAGTTATAAACAGGAAAATAAATGTATGTAAATAATTAGAATACAAATGAATAAATGAATACACACATTTATGATTATAACTTTAATTAATGCCATTAATGTCAATAATTAATGACTTGCACATATGAAATGGACTGAACTATAGATACATACAGTCACTCCAGTTCATCAGATAAAAATAACTGCAACAAGGAAATTTAATGCAAATAAAAATAGAAAAAATAAATAAAAATACCAATAAAACATTCCTGATAAATGTTGACCTACTTTTCTGATTCATTGAGAAATTCAATAACTAAAAAATAATATTCAACACATCAAAACTACTTTTTTTTTTTTTTACTTAAAACGGCCTAAATAATAAATATATTAACAACATAGTTTCATACTAGTGAGTCAATGTGACTCAATTAGGTTGTTGTACGAGGAATTTTACATATTTATTTATATTGTTGACATACAACAAATCTATTTTTAAGCCTATTGGAAAAAACATAGAATGTGGAAATTGAATTAAAAGTGAATAAAATAGATTCAGACAGGGCGTCAAATTTTTAATTTGGTGACAATTTTCCAAAATATATGATAGTTTCATGCTATGTAAGTCAATGGGACTCCATTAGGTTGTTTTACTAAGAATTGTTCATATTTGCATTTTTTTCCTTATGGCAACAAATCAATTCAGCACATTAGAAAACTGTAAACCATCAATCAGTTTATATTTGTTGGAAAAAAAAGACAAAATTCAGAATAAACAGAGACAATGATGCTCACATGTTAAATGGGATCATGTGACCTCGTCAATTAAACAATAAAATCCCCTAATTAAGATAATTAAATGAAGATAATATTTGTTTTTCTATATATCAACACGTTAACAGGCGTGTGGTACGGGCTAATTGATCACAGGTCATTATCGGTCCATTAATTGATCAGAAACGCCTCGCGCCAACCTCCGGTGACGTCGTGTGCGCTGGTCGAGCTGCGCATGCGCAGAGCGGCGGCGGCGGCAGGGCAGACGGGACGGGGAGAAGCGGCAGCTGCGTCGATCTGTTGATTCCGAGCGACTTAAAAAGAAAAAGAATTACCTGCACGATGTCCGGGTTCGACAGCAACCCGTTCGTGTCTCCGGTGGACGTGAACCCGTTCCAGGTGAGCCTCTCCGCGCGGTGTTCTCGCGTTTTTTCAAGCGTTTAATCTCGTCTTGGCTGCTGAGACTAAACCTGTTTGGTCGGTTGCTCGCTGCTTTCTGGCCTCGGCGTTTTCCTCACTCTAAGACTTTCAGAAGTGTGTTAAAGTGTGACTCTCTGCTGTCCGTGTCCAGGCGGGTTTTTGCGTGTTTTAAGCGTGAAACGCGGCGTTTAACGGCGCTGAACGTGCAGCAGCAGCAGAGACTCACCTGGACAGGTAACAACAGGTGGAACAGCTCGGCGCCTCTCGCCATTAGAGCAGCATCAGGATCTGTTCAACCTGATCCTCCTGGACGGAAGACAGGGACACATTCAGATTATTCACCTAAACCAACTCTTTTAATTTACGTGGTTATACCCAACATTAGTTAAAAGTGGTGGGTGAAGTACTCAGAAGTACCACGATGTAAAAGTACTCAGTGGTAGATGTAGTATTCAGACCCTTCACTTAAGTGAAAGTAGTAAAACTGACACCTCTAAATACTCTTTAACAAATAAACTTATTTGTTAATGTTGTAATTGGTAATGTTACTAATATAAAGTCTTCATTATGCAGATGATGTTTTATTATATATATATATATATATATATATATAGTATCACTGAATGCATATGTAAGAATTTTAATGGTTAAGTTATTATTATAGCGCGCATATATATGTATGTATATACAAACATATATACATATGCATGTTTGTATATGTATGTATATACATTCATATAAGATATGACTTTATTGATCCCACAATGGAGAAATTTGCTTGTTACTGCAGTGTACAGAGTAAAGAAAAAGAAAATAAAAGCTATAAAAATATACAACAAAAAAAAAAATGTACAAAATTCATAGAATTTGTTGATCAGCATACACAGTATGCATTATGGACATAAGAATGGAGAAAAAATACTAATAAATAGCAAGAAAAAAGTATGCATAAGCAAAGCATATATATATATATATATATACATGCACGTACATACCTACATACATACACACATATTTACATATTTGCATATATATACGCACATACACACATGTGCACATACATAGCTAATGCATACTTAAGCCATAATATATGTGTGTGTGTGTATATATATGTATATGTGTGTGTAATTTCAATGTTTTAAGTTATCAATGTGAAGCCACTTTCAGACACTTTTAGTTAGATTAGTAGTAATATTGCTGCATCATAATATTTGTCTCCTTTTGCACAATGCATTGCAAAATAAAATAAAAAAATGTCAAAAGTGTGTTAATTTTATCTAAAATATTAAAATCTTCATCTGAAAAGTAGCTAGAGCTGTCAGAATAAATATGGAAATAAAGCAGCATCACATGAAGCTTCTCAAATAAAGTAGGAACCACTAGATTCTACTTGAGTAAATATGCTTTCAACCATAGTTTTTCTGCAACGTTGAGTGTGTGAAGTTTCTGCTGTTTACCTGAAGGTCCTTATTTGTTCAAACCCAGGATAGTGTGGTTCAACCAGAACAAAAAGTGCTTCAGGGCCGAGGGAGAGTGTGAATAGTTAATGTGATGCGAGGAGATTCAGGTTTTCTTCCCTAAACTGGTTGAGACGCCCGGTCATGGCTTTAATACACATCTGACTACAAATACTAAAAATACACTTACAGCAGGTAGTGGAGGCAATGCTAAAATGTCATGTGGTGTAATCCTTAAAACTTGGTATCAGATAGTTTAACTCTATTAAAAAGTAAAAAAAAAAAAATTAAAAAACACATGCTATCAATTAGTTTTACATTATAGATGAATTAAATCTATAAAATCTCATTCTTTCATGTGCATTTCTTTTCAGTTGCAGGTCCTCATTGGTTTCCTTATAATTTCTGCTGGTTTAGTTTAATAATATATATATATTTTTTTTTTCTCCAAAAAACATAATTTCTGAAAATACACAATAACAAGAGTTGAACAAATCTTTTCTTGAACACCACAATATAAATTATTGCATATTTATTTGTAATTAAACGTGCAGAGGAGCATTTAGCTTCAAATATACGGTACAATTTAATTCTGTTGTTTTCTGTATATGAGGCAATGCTAAAAATGTCATGTGGTGTAATCCTAAAAACCTGGTACCAGATAGTTTAACTCTCCTAAAAAGGTTAAAAAAAAAATAAAAAACGCATGCTATCAACTAGTTTTATAATTTAGGTGGATTAAATATATAAAATCTATCATTCTTTTTCAGTTGCAGGTCTTCATCAGGGTCCTCATAGATTCTGCTGACTCAGTTTAATCCTATTTTTTCTTTTATCTCAAAAAAAATGTAATGTCTGAAAATACACAATAACAATTGAAGATGACAATACAAATTATTAGATATTTATTTGCATTTAAACTAATCGAGTACTTACAAATACAGTAAAATAATTGTTGTATTCTGTACATGCATCAATGATAAGAATGCCATGTAGTGTAATCCTATAAAAATGGTACCAGATGGCTTAACTATAATAAAGTAATTTTTTTTAATAAATAGAATAACAGTCTATCAACTGAATATTTAAGCTAAAGCAAAATGGAAATGTGGAAAAATCATCTAATGTTCTTCCAATATACTGAGTATTGCTATTATCTAGTTTATTATTATAGGTGCATTAAATATTTAAAATTGATTTCTTTTTCGGGTTACACAAGGAAACAGGAAACCACCATGAGCAGAAAACGTACATTTATTTGTGATTTAATCCTGATCCGTCTGTTCTCAGGATGCTTCGGTCACAGAAGTCACCAGCGGAGCGGCTGAAACCATCGGGGAGTTCAACCCGTTCTCTGCTACTGATATGGTACGAATACGCTGCTCTGGTCGCGTTTCTACAGGAAACCAAAGTGAAGGTGATCCACCATTGGGTTATTTTTCCTCTTTTTAAAAAGCCTTTTAATCTGTTTTACAGGGAAAACACACGGACACGACCATCCCCATCTCTGCTGCTCTATCTCAACCTGCCATCCTACAGGCGTCTGTGGAGCAGACAGCACAAGTCAGTCACACACACACTCAAAGAAAATTAAATTAGCACATATGCAATTACATTTGAAGTTTCAAAATGTTCACGTGTTTTAAAATCACAGTCAGGTTTTCATATGAATAGAAAACAAGGTGTTCCCTTGCTGTAATATTCATCCTGTTCATACTGGATATTAGCCCTCTATTACAGAGTGTTTCCAAATAACAATTACTTTATCTTCATTTTTCTAAAAAGCTGGGATATAAAATGTATGTTTTTTTTTTCAGTTAGGCAATTAAAAAGGGGGCTTTTATTTTGAAGGGCATACAATTTTTGAATTGTACAATTGTGTGCCCTTTTATTTTGAAGGGCATACAGTTTTTGAGGTCACATGACCAGTCCATTTAACTCCTACACATTTGAGCATCATTGTCTGACAAACAAAGGTTGTTTTTCTATTCAGTAAATTATATTTTTAAATGAGATGTTCATATTTTAACCAAAAAAATAAACAAAATAAACTTTACTCTTAAACTTTCAAATTAACTTAAAAAACTTTACTTACCCCAGATAGTCAGTATAATTTAATATTTTGTGAAAATGTTCAAAATTGAGAATAAAAGTCAACCTTTGATTGTGAGACAATGATGCTCACATGTCAATGAGCAAAAGGGACTGGTCATGTGACCTCATAAATTGTATGTCCTTCAAAATAAAAGCCTCCTTTCACACTTTACTGTAAAAACATGCAGCTTTTTAGAAAAATGAAGCTAAAGTAAATGTTGTCATATGGAGGGTTAATTGATACTGATGTCTACTGTAAAGCACTTCAAGCTGCATGTTATGTTATAAACGGTGCTCTATAGATAGTTTTATCATTGAGGTATTTTTAAATTAAGACCACTTTCTGATATTATATGGGCTTTGAGCCCTGGTTCAGATCATATTTAGATTATTCTAATCCAGAGTGAACTAGCAGCTAGTTAGAAGATAAAAACCTGAAGAATTCTCACTAAATGTTGTAGAATGTGAAGCCTAAGTCTTGCACAACTGAACCAGGTGTGGGTTGGAGACGCCCTGGCAATGCTCTGCACTGCAGGCCACACCCTAGGAAAACTTTATTCACACACAGCAGGGTACAAAGACGGAAAAAACAAATCAGGCAATCACACACAAATATTATGGAGGGGACATATGCGAGTTATAGTTTATTTTAGAATATAGAGATTCATGCAGTGTATTGGTTAAATTAAATGAATGATCAAATATGACGGTTTATGATTTATAACTTTTGAAAGTTTTTGCATCAGTTGGATCATGTGGTGTTATTGCTTTGCTTTGGTAGACAGTTATAAAGAAAAGGGAACATTCTAAATCAATATTTGCATAATGAGAGCCAACTGATTAGGATATTATTAAAGTTATTATTATTCTTGAAGAGCTGGTTCGCTCACATAGTCCCAGACTCATTTGGTAATGTCATCTGTTTCGCTGCGATACTAAACGGAACAAATGCACACGAGAGAAGTTATTTTCAGGCCCAGTCGTCCTCCGGCCGTGGTTAAAGTGCATCTGTCCGCTTCCCGCCAGGCGGCTGCAGCCGTGGGCCAGGCCAAGCTGCTCAAACAGCAGGAGGAGCTGGAGAAGAAGGCGGCCGAGCTGGAGAGGAAGGAGCAGGAGCTCAGGAACCAGCTTCCAGGGAGGGTGCTGAACCTCGGCGGTGAGCGGCTGCTCGTTGGTGATAATTCATGGTTGGCGGGATGAGAAAAATTAAGATGGAGTTCAGAGAAGCGTTCATTAGGTCTCTCAGAATGTACAGTTCATGTTCATGTTAGTTTCTTATCATTTAAAAATTAATATGCATCATTTGTTTTTAGACAAATCACATTAAACTAGATTTTACCAATATTCAATATATCATCAAAAATCACAATTTCTTGCTATTTTAGGCCGAAAAGGGCCAAATGGTGTTCTTAGTGGATCAAATATTTAAAATATATCCGTCTTTTCGGTTGCACAATTTGATATTTTGTGCCAAAAATTGCAAGAAATTGTGATTCTTGCAAAAATAAATGTACAAATGGACTTTAATTTTTTTTTTTAGTTAGTTAAAGTATGTCGTACCAAGTTTTTAGGGTTACACCAAACGCCAGGTGGATATCTTGGTTTGTCGGATCAACCTCAACGTTCAGATATAGTTTGCTCATGGCACAAAAAAGTGTATTTCTTTTTTGTAAATTTTTTCAAAACCTCATTTTATATTTTTATAATCAAAGCTTAAAGTCCTGTATGTGTTCTGTGGTGGTGTAGGGGGTAGTGTTCTTGCCTCATAAGCAGCAGACCCGTGTTTGAGTCCTAGCTGAAGCATTTCTTTGTGTCTATGCCACTAAATATATTTTACTAAATAAAAAGCAATCAAAAATTTAGGATCCAGACAAGGAATTTTATGGATAGATGAGTTGTGAATATTAAAACTAAAAATGTATTATCATTTCACCATTTACTACACATACTGTGGTTATCAGAGCAGTGTGTGGGACATGAACAAATCACCTTCATCTATCTACTTTTGTATAGAAATACATTCTTTCTACAGCTACTAGTAAATAATAAAATAAATAAAATCTTTCTCTTCCAGAAAAAGAGAACAACTGGCCGCCTCTCCCCAAGTTTTTCCCTGTGAAGCCGTGCTTCTACCAGGACTTTGAGCAGGAAATCCCGGACGACTACCGCAGGATCTGCAAGAGGATGTACTACCTGTGGATGTGTGAGTACACATGCATGTAGTACTACCTCAGTACAGCACTCACACTTCAACTGGATCATATTAAAGTTGACATTATTGTCTATGTTTGAGCTTTTTCATGTCAGCATTTTCACTTTATGATTTACAGTTAACAAAATAATCACGTCACACAACTACCTCTAATTGGCTAAGATGTTATTCATTATTATACCGAGGACCAGGTGAATACTCGTCTCTGATTGGGCGACACACACACTCAGCTCAGATGTTTAATCACCTGTTCTTAATCCATCTACTAGAGTACAGCTGTCAAACTCACTTATCACCTGCTGAGTTCTTGGTTTAACAAGCAGACAGGCATGAAAAACATGTCCAATAACATTTTTTTAACAATTAAAAGAATGTGATCGAGAAGATAAGAAATAAAACAGTGAACAGTAGCTGCAGTGGTGTTAAAGGTTTACTTAAATCTGTAAGTAAACCCAAAGTCCTTTTTTCTATTTTGATGCATTGGAAACACTGCATTTTATATCTTAATCAAAATGTGAAGAAAAGTGTAATTTCTTTTAAATTGCTCTACAAAAAATTAAGGATCAGTCATCACTGTATAAACTGAAATCTGCAGGATTCAGCATCCCTGTGAATCACTAAACTAATAATCAGTTATATAACTATTGTTTCACATCTGTGTTGCTCACATTTCAAGGTCATTTCCTCCTCAGCATGAGGTAGCATAAGTATTTTTATATCCACATATAGGCTGTTTTGTGGACTTAAAACTCTTCTTTAGGGCAGCAGGCCGTTTATCAGACGACCAAACACTGAATTTAAGCCACGGTTCTGTCTGAATTCAGTTATAAAGCATCGTGATACGGGGATGTTTCTATTACTATGGTGTCGAGCCTATTTATCATATACAAGGGGTCACGCTGACGAGGAAATGCTGTTGAAATGTCAGTTTAATTGTAGAGCCCAAACTCACAAATCAGACTCGCCTCCATGGGCTTTACAGTTTATCCCCCCCCTCAGAGCCTCACATCGTACCAGGTAATACTCTTAATACTCTAAAAAATACCTTATTAAAATACAGTTTCAAGAAGCATCTCTCAAAATGTACATTGTGTGTTAATGTTTTCTTGTCATTTAAATGTTCGTTTGTACCATTTTTCTTCACGTTTTGAGTCAATGCATTGAAATAATTATTATAAGGATATTTGGCTTTACGCACAGTTTTCAACGCACTATTAACTTGAACACGACTGTATGTCTCTTATTTAACCAAATTTAGTGAATATCTACGACATAGCACTGGAATCAACCTGGATTAGACCTTATATACTGTAGTAAACCATTTTATTTATATATTTAATTTATTTATATATATGCTTTATACCGTGTGTGTGTGTGTGTGTGTGATTATGAAAGTCTTGACTTCATCCTACTCCCTATTGAACATGATTTTGCTGTTGTACTTCCACTGAAACTAAAGCTTTAGATTAATTAATCCCAGCTCCTGTCTCCTCCCTGGTTTCAGTCCACAGCTCCACGCTGCTGCTCAACGTCTTCGCCTGCCTCGCCTACTTCACCGCCGACTCCCAGCACGGCGTCGACTTCGGGCTGTCCATCCTCTGGTTCGTCCTGTTCACCCCTGTGGCCTTCATCTGCTGGTACCGGCCCGTTTACAAGGCCTTCAGGTACGCCCACGTCCTGCTGGTTCAATTCAAATCCATTTTATTTGTAGAGCCCAGAATCACAAATCACAGATTTGCCCCAATGGGTTTTACAGTTTGTACAGAAGCAAACACAACATCCCCTGAACTTAGAGCCTCACATTGTACAGTGTCATTCTGGTGTAAGTGGAGGATGAGGAGCAGGATCCATCACAGCTTCCAGGTTTCACCAGGACAGCATCAGACCCTCCAACATCCGTAGATCCCTCAGTGGCTGCACTGCAGCATGCTCTGTGGATGAGAAAACACAGGAAACACAGCAGATTTAAAAGTACAATAGTGGATCATCAGTAGAAAAAGAAGCTCAGAGCATCTCATGAGGACCAGACTAACCTATCGCAGCTTAACTATAAACACTGCTATGGCATTATATTACTTTTTGATATCTTAGGAATTTTCAAATTGTCATTGTTAATGAGTGCTTTCATTAGATCAGAGGTGTCAGACTCTGTTTCAACCTGGGCCACGTCATCAAAATCATACAAGGATTAGTGATGATTAATGTTTGGAAAGATAAAAAAAAAAAAAACATATATGTATAAACTAGTATAGTTTTAAGAAGTATTTATCCGGTCTCTCAAAATGTTCATTATCATGTTCATGTTGGTTTCAAGTCATTCAAATTCTATTTGTGCCATTTTAATTTTACAAGAAAATCATGACTTTTGGTGGAAATTGTCAAATGATGTAATCAAGAAGATTAAAAAAACAACCTAATTCAGTCCCATTGACTTAACATAGCATGAAACTATCCTGAGACAGTGTCTGAAACTATATATATATATATATATATATAGGCCCTTTAAGTAAGAAAAAACATTTTCCCCATGTTTAAGTGATATAACATGCTATAGAGGGTTAAACACAAACCTTTAATTTGAGATTTTCATATTGCGAGAGAAACCGAGTATCTTGTATAATTCTAATACCTAAAACAAACCTTGAACCATGTGTTAAAGTGATGAATTTATAAAGTCTTTATTGAAAAAATGTTAGATGATTCAAGTTCCCAACACAAAACATGAGTAACCATTTATTTTGTTCCTTATAGACAGGAAAAATTCCGTATTGTACCTTTTTTAAGTTTGTCCTGTCCATCGATGCAACACTCTGTTTTAAATACTAACATAATTTCATGCGTGTCTCTCTTCCTCCGTAGGTCTGACAGCTCCTTCAGCTTCTTCTTCTTCTTTTTTGTCTTTTTCTTCCAAGTGGCCGTCTACATCATCCAGACGGTGGGGATCCCCAGCTGGGGGAACAGGTCAGTGTTTTATCAACACAACTGTGACCTGCACATGGAGGTTACGCTTTCTCATCGCTAACATGGGTTTCTGTCTTCATTAGTGGGAATGAACTGTTGGGCTTTGATTACCGTATTTTCACGACTATAAGCTGCACATTAAAGTCTTATATTTTCCTCAATTTGCAGTGCACTCTATGTATGTCTGTATGTAGGGGAAGTGTGTGCATGGATTGTAGATAAAATAACGGGGATGTGCGTTATGCAGAACATCGTTGTTTTAACAACCTGAAAATGGTAAAGAGACACGCTGATAAAGCACAGTTTAAACTGAAGGAAATCAGCTACACAGCTGAGTTTAAGACATAAGACAGGTGGTACGAGTTGGAGGAAAGACTGGATCAGTGGATCACAGAGCAGAGACTGGATCAGTGGATCACAGAGCAGAGACTGGATCAGTGGATCACAGAGCAGAGACTGGATCAGTGGATCACAGAGCAGAGACTGGACCAGTGGATCACAGAGCAGAGACTGGACCAGTGGATCACAGAGCAAAGACTGGACCAGTGGATCACAGAGCAAAGACTGGACCAGTGGATCACAGAGCAAAGAACGAGTGGGAGAAGCGTTCTGACGGTCACCATTCGACTAAAAGCAGTAAAGCAGCAGAAGAAATGAAAATTGAACATTTCCGTCTTGTTGCTTTCGTTTCGGTGCCATTTCTCCATCTGGACCAGGACTACGGTAGCACAGCAACTTCCAGCGGATTATAACGCATCATTTAGAGGAAAGTGACTCTGATGGTGAAGAAAGTGAAGCTGGCATGTTTGATGGAGATTTAGCTGCTGTTGGAATCAGAAACAGAGGATGAGGACTTTGATGGTTTGATTGATGACATTACCCCGCTCTATTTTTAAATACACACACTTGTGTGTTTGTTTTATCTGTGTGTTTTACCATGATGATTAAAAAATGTTAGTACTTTGTAATCAATACTAAAATAAAGCACAAACAAACTCAGTTTAGCTCCTGCTCTATTTCTGTATATAAACCCTCCCCTATAGTTAGGTTCCTTATGTGTATGTTAAATACAGTAATGACACACAGAACTGAGACTGAGTCTTTTAGTACGGTGCCTTATGGTGGTGAAAATACGGTATCTTCATAGTTAAATGTGGGTTTGCACAATTCTGTGTCTTCATTCACACCTTCTCTGTGTGTTTTTTCTGGTCTGTCTCTTCTCTCTCGCGTCCCTCTGACAGATTCCCGCTGCCCTAACTTGTCAGGGGGTGCTGCTTTGTAAGTGTGTGGACCCTTTTTTTCTCTTTTTCTTTTCCATTTCATATTTTTGACTTTTCAATTTCCATCATTCATTTGATTTTTCTTTGAGCTTCATGCTTTGCCACTGGTCACTGGGGCAAAATGACGTCTCTTTCAGTAAATGTACTTTAACATTAACTGGATGCTGTTGTACGCTGTGCAGCTCTCACTCGCTGCAGACATTAAATGAACTTCTGTGTATTCTCTGGCTCTGCCGTTGACAGCGGATGGATCGTGTCCATCAGCATGATCGGCAAAGACCTGGCGGTGGCCGTGGTCATGATGGTGGTGGCCGGGTTCTTCACTGTCAACGCCGTCCTGGCCGTCATCCTACTGAAAATAGTAAGCTGAAGTGACGTTTTATGATTTTTCTTCACACAAAAAAAACATGAGCTATGTCGCTGATGTGTATTTTGCAGAAAACTTGTTGCACCTCCGTGTTTCTAGGCAAGGAAAACTTTATTAGTACAGTAAAAACGTAATACAAAATGCATTATATAAAAAATTAAAACCATCAGGACATAATTTTAAAATGGCTGATTAAAAAGGAAACTCAAATATTTAAAATAAAAAATAAGAAATGAAAAAAAAAATTAAATAAGGTCGAAAAATAAATAAAATATTGTGCTTTACTGTCATTTAAAAAATCCAATTGTGCAATATATATATTTTTTACACAAAATGTCAATTTCTTAATGAAATAGAATTATGATTTTTATATATATTTAATCCTTCTATAATATGAAACTGGTTGATAGCATGTTTATGTTTGTTTAACCTGTTTTAATCTTTTATGAGAGTTAAGCTATCTGATAGGTTCTTAGGGTTACAACCAATGACAGTTTTGGCATTGTCCATAAAATGAACATAATTAATTAAAACAAGAATACAGTTACAGTGCAGTAAAAATTAAGCAGCAAACAAAAGTCTAACTTTGACTAAAAAACAATGAGAGCTGCAGTTCACTGGGAGTTTGTCCTCGATCTGTGGGACATAGAAAGGGAACGCTGCTTCTGCAGGTTTAGTTCTGACTCTAAAGACCATCTAAGACATCTGGATGGTTCATAAGAACTCTTATTAGCAGCGTTTTAGATTCTATAGTAGTACAGTGTGTGTGTGTGTGTTTTTTGTTTTGTTTTTCTGCCTGACCACACCTGCTAAAAGCCATCCCTAAAAAAAAAACAGGTAACTGAGTATGGCTGATTTTTACCACCAAGGATGCAAAAGTCAATTTCTTTAAATAGAAAGTTAAAGTATATGCACAACAAAAGCTTTTTATGCAGTAGTAGCAAATCTCAAATATAAAATTATTGAGTAAGCACCCTTTAATTTAGCCCGAATGGAACCCGTCTCCTTCCCGTGAACCAGTGAATCTCAAATAATGAGGCTCCATCAAGCGGGGCGTGTTTGACCTCCTTTTGCTTTTTTATTTTTACTTTTTACTTTTTATCACTATCCTAGGAATAAAGTGGGGGCAGTGGTGCTCTTATTGGCAGAGTGTTCACAGGGAGCATACAGCACAGAGTATGAGTATGAAGTGTAGACACCAAGTGACACCATGAAAACATATTTAACAGGGATGAGAAGACAGGCGGAGAGAGACGGAGAGAAAGAGACAAACGAAAGTCTCCCAAAGCTAAGACGAGGAAATATGACGAAGCGTCTGTAGCGCTTGGTTCACTGTGAAAGACCGGTGTGTTACTGAGTCTGAAATGTTGGAGACAAAGACATTAAAGACATTACACCACAATCACTGATAAGACCATTTATGTAGTTTTATTTTTCAGTATCATTAAGGATTTAATTTTATTTTTAATATCAGATGCACTTTAAATCTTTTCTGTTAGTTAATAAAGCTATTCTTTGTTGTAAGTTGGTCCATATTTCTTTCTTTTTTATTATCTTATACGTTAATAGGGACACAGTGTTATGCAGAGGTGCTTATAACAATTTATAGACAAATGATTCTTGGGGGGGCACGACAGAAAATAATTGAGAAGCGCTGCCTTAAACTAACTTCACTGGATCTGTAATTTTAACCTTTCCCTTTTTTCTTTTTAAGGTCCATGCCAAGTACAGAAGGACCGGAGCCAGCTTCTCTAAAGCCCAGCAGGAGTTCTCCCACGGCATCCTGACCAGCCAGGCCGGCCAGACGGCTGCAGCCGGCGCCGCCTCCTCCGTGGTCCAGGGCGCCTTCGGCCGGGCCCAGGGAAACTAGACCCCCCCATGCATCCTCTGACCAGCGTACAGACTAGTCAAAGCTCTTTTCAATGTTTCAGGGGGATGGGGGGGTGGTTATTTATTGAAAAGGACAGAAAAACAACTAAGAACCAGGATTAATCTTGCTGCCACACATCTGCCCAGTTTCCCTACATATACTATTTTAACAGGATCGCAGCACAAAACACAAGCTCAAAGTCTCATCGGTGTTAATCATGTTCAAAAAGCTAAACATCTCATCACCAAATAACTACTGAAACACCTTTTATCATTAGACAGATTAAAGATGAAATTATGAGGTGTGGCCCTTCCAGTTACTTTAATTTAAATGCTATCACTGTTATATTATCTTAGTATTTTCATTATTTTAGTTTAGTTTTTTTTTTAATAGGCAAATACGAAACAATCCAAACAACTTTTTACAATATGTTAAAATCTACAGACAACATGCACTTTCAGGTAAATATCAATTAGCTGCTGTAATTTAACTGTTGTTATCTGACATAAAATTAGTGAAGTTATATCTGTAGTATTTTTCAGATTCAGACACAGACTAATCCTATAATATACTCTTACTGATCTGTTTTTTCTTCTGTTCAACTAAAACATCTTTTTTTTTTTTTAAATAAGCATTAGGATAACATTCTGAGGCCTCAAAATGAACACTGTGCATAATTATATTATATGAAAAATCATCTTGTCCTGACGTCAGTGACTCATGGATCCCTATAATAATGTAAATGTTAAATATGTCGCCATCCCAGCAGCATGTGAAGCTTCACAGGTAACTGTTCTTAACATGGAGACTAAATTCTGATTTGATTCATACTTCCTGTTTTCTCAGCCAATCAGACGAGTCGTTCAGCTGTAAACTGAGATGCAGCCTGATGATTGGAGGGAGAAGTGAAGGTTGGACATGTTACGCTACTGATCAATAGACGTGGTATTTAAATGTTGCTCATTGGATTTTTATGTTGTTTCCATGTGTATAATACTGTATAGAATGTTTTCTGTGACTTTGTCCACCAATATTTTAAAATTTAAAATCCATTGAATTTCTAGCACTGTAATTATGCATCAGTTTTTTCCCCTTTTGATTTATTTCTGATTTCAATCACTTACTTTATGTGAATTGCCAAATTCAGATTGTAAAAATTGAGCTAGAAAAAGTCTATTTGCGTTTGTTGCCATAGCAACTGTCCTCCTGTAGTTTATATGTATCCAGTGTCATGTGACCAGTGAGGCCTGATTGGCTGGATGATTGTTCGATTTCAGCCGTGATCGATTAGTCATCCTTATTGTCTCAAATGTTTAATCTGAATTTTTTAAATTGAATTTGAGCTAAATTTATACCTATTTTTTTTTATTTTTAAATTCTGAACTTGCAAATGATGAACATCATAAGTAAAAAATAGTTTTAATTCAAAGACTAAAAATTCATATACGCATAAATTTCAAAGAAAGGAAAAAAAAAAATCCGTGCTAAAAATAATGGCTTTTAAATTTCAGAATATGATGAGACAAATTTAGGCTACTTCCATTATAAGCTGCTGATTAGTGAAGGATGAAGGGTTTTCTTTCTATTTAATCATAAAAAATAATAATTTAATCATTTTTTTCTGATTTAGATGAAGTCAGACAAAATGCAGCTGTGGTGTAACTGGGTCATTTTAAATCAGGTTTAGTTGTAAAGATGTTGTTTTCCGGAATGTGCAGATTTTGATGTTACTGATATGAAGAATTTAAGTTACCATGAACGAATGTATTAATGAGCAGAAAGAACACACTGTTTATCTGTTGATTTTACATTTTTTTGACTTGAAGTCATGTGTTACTGAAGAGTCGCAGATAGTTTGTATTTTCTAGCAGCACATACTATATTTAGGAAAAGGCTTTTCCATATTTTTACTTGTGAATATATGATTATATACACACTATAAAAACTCTAAAATCTGGTGGTACTATAACATTGAATCACTGTTTAGTTCTAACCTCGGTGCCTTAAGAAGCTGTAACCCACCAATGTTTGTGGGGATTTTTTTGCACAAGGTAGATAATTTATTAGTGTTTCGTCTTTCCAGAATTTATTTTATGTTTTGCCTTGATCAGAGTGTGTATTAGGGTTTTTTTGTATATACTGGTGATCTATTTAAAGTATATTTACAGGAGGGGATTTGTTGGAAATCAGTTTTCATTCTTAACAGTTAATAAAATGTTCTCTTTTAAAAATTTGGACTATTTGATGCTGTTTTTTTTGGGTAAAGTTGATTATCTAAGTGTTTTGGCTACATGTAAAATGCACCAGGATAATAATTGCTCTATGTAAATGTGCACATGTGAATGGCAATTTGGCAAGACCCCTAATCTGACCAACCATTTTTTTCTGGCGAGTTTTGATTGTAGATATTTCATTAGTGTATGAAACCCATGACAAATAGTCATATTATGTCATTGTGTTACGAATGGATAGAAATATATTGAAAATAAATAATGTAGTTTTATGATGCTGTACTTTTACTATTAATTAACCCATAAAGTCAATTTTTTTGCACATTGAACATTGATAAACTGCCCTCATCTGTACTTATTGAATTAAAATAAGTGCTATAATGAACTCTAATAATAACGCTGTGTCTAAATAAGTACTTTTCTTACTTTAAGTAGATTTTGGTAATATTTTTAGTACATTTTAAAGTCATAACTTAAGTATTTTGGACCAGTGGGTTTACTCTTAAGGATCTGAATACGTCATCCACCCCTTGCTTTGTACGTATCTGATTGGTGTAGCGAGTTGGGGGGGCGGGGTCACAGCCTGCCTGGAAAGGCATTCACAAAAATCCGACCAAGCCACGCCCCCGCGTTCCACATACGTATCCATGGCAACGGCTTCTACTGTTGCTCATCCCAAGATGGCGGACGAGGAGAAAGCGGCGGCGGTGAGTGCGGAGCGGCGTCTGCTCATCATCTGCATTAGTAAACACCGACGTGTCGCCTCGTCAAGTCGTGTTTGTTTGTCCTGTTCTTTTTCCCCGCGTCTTGCGTGTGAATATATCCGTGGTGATTTCACGCGTTATAGCCCGTAAGTCGCAGCTAAAGTTGATTAACCCGCAGCTAACGACGCGTCTAATCCCGCCGTCCAAGGACGGACTCTAACTCATTTACAGCTAGCGGCTAACGGCTAGCAGCTACAATAACGGACCGAGCTAACGTTAACGGACAGGTGTCGGTTGCTGTGAGCCCAGCGTGTCGTTTATTACGGTACTGGTCAGCACCATGGACGTGTTATAAGTTCTTTTTATTGTGTTATTTTAAGTTCTTGTAATACATCCACCAGCACTGTCATGTTCCACAAATTCCTGTTGCGCTTTTTTTTCGTGTGCGACATGTAACGTTAATATACAACGGTAAAAAAATACCGTAATGTCAGTGACTGCGCTCGAAAGCAAAAGCCACACAAAGTGAGTCAGAGATAGAAAACACTGGAAATACGCATGCGTGTTTGTACCGTACCTGCCTATAAGGTGGACTACTTAATTAGTGTTAGTTAAATGTCATAGTTGGATTTTATAAGAACTGCAGAAAGCTCCTTTTTGATTTCTGTAGCCCTAAGTTTGGATTTTACATACAGCATTATATACTTTACTTTTTTGGAAGTAAATGGTGGTGGACGAGATACTTGCTGAATACTGTCTTCTAAAAATACACAATTAAAAGTAAAATTTCATGACTTGAAAAAGTAAAAGTGCAGAAGTTTAATCAGTAAAATGTACTTAAAGCAGTGTCTTTAAAAGGGTCCTGGCTTAGTTTGAGAATATTTTTCTTTTTTCTCAAAAAAAAAAAAAAAACGAATCGAACAAATCTTTCCTTGAAGATGACAATAGGAATTATTGCATATTTATTTGCACTTAAACTTGAAGATAAGAAGTTTGCTCGTCAAATACAGTAATATTTATCCTGTTGTGTTCTGTTTATGCGACAATATCAAAAATGTCATGTAATGTGATCCTGAAAACTAAAAAATGGAGTGTGAAAAAAACCAACTAATGTTCTTCCAATATAATGAATATTGCTATTAACTAGTTTGATATTATAGGTGCATTAAATATTTAAATTTTATCATTCTTTTTACACATGTTATGCTTTTAATATTATGACTTTTGTTTTACTTTATTACCATTGTGTAAAAAACTATACGCATATTATTAAGACGTCAGTTCTTCTTCTCTTACAGTATAATAATTGAATTCTTTTTATATGACTTTGTACTTAACAACTTAATGCTTCCAATATTATGACTTTAATTCTCATAATATTATAACCTATTATTTTATAATATAATGCATTTATGGGACAATGACAAAACTGTTATGTGATATAACCCTAAAAACTTGGTTCCTGCAGATAGTTTAACTCTCTTAAAAAGAAAAAAGAAACAAATGCCATCAACAAGTTTTATATTTTAGCTGGGTTAAATAATTAAAATTTGTCATTCTCTTTCTGTTATATCAGCTCCCACCTGCTTCTGAAGCCAAGAAACGTCGGGCCCCTAAAGGTACGGTAAGACAATCACTGTCCGATTTACCAAGAACAACAGATTTTTTCTGCATCCATTATTCTGTCGTTAAATGTCTATTGCACTCGAGGGACGATAATATGAATCCCACATCAGTCTGTAAGTGGTGCCGAGAAGGACGAGTTTGCAGCTAACTGTCCTGCAGAGGTCGCCCTCGTCCTTCTGTTCAGGGATTAATACGAGGCCGTGCATGTGATGCTGAGCCGTGTTCCAGATATTTCTGTTGAAGGAACGTTTATTGGACGTTCAGGATCGGTTTATAAGCGTCAAAGTTATGGTTTGATGTACCGTTTACTCCCTGCTGCCTTTGGATTCAGCTTCTTTTTGTAGCGTTTGGTTGATGTGTTGTGAACCATCACTCCTGGGGGTAATTAAGCATGTGCTGTGGTATCATATTGTATGCTGTTTAATCATATTGTGTTTCCATGCAATGATTTTTCACATGATATGCAAGCCTTTACTGTACTGTAGTCTATTTAGAGACATTTTTGGATCTAAATCGATTAACAGACAGTAAAAGAACCAATCAAGTAATAAAAAGATAATGTTTTTTCATAGCATCACTTCAACCAGTTAAAACAATTTGAATATAGGTTACATAAAATAAGTCAAAATGGAAAATATCAAGGTTAGACAATTTTAGTAAATAGGAATACAAAACAAATATATAAAGGTTACAACCTACATTTCTAGAACATTATACATTAGATTGGTTTATTTTTTAATTGGTTAATGGGTGTAGACAGTATAAGTGGTGTATATCAAATTATAGTTTTACATATTTATATAAATATTTTTGGGACTAATATGGTTATGGTTAAGCAGAAAAGGCAATCACAATCTGTAAAATATATTTTAAAATACTAGAGAACACAGTATGAAAAGTATATGTATATAAGTAAGTGTTGAATTTAAATGTAGAGCAAGAAATGCCCCCCCCCATCAGATGCATCAGATCCATAGGTGTTGAAGGAAGTCGTGTTTTTTCTTTACATCTGAAGCATACCCTAAAATACACACAGTACACACTCGTTGTTGGTCTCAGGAGTGTGGAAAAAAAAAGGAGAGAAAGGAAAATAAAGCCATGAAAACAGCAACGTAGGTTGAAAAGGGAATTGCAGTAGTCCAGCTCAGTGAAAATGGAGGAAACATAAACATGATTATGGCCTCGGTGCCTATTGAGCGCTGTAGTAAATGTACAAGAAAGCGACCAAATAAACTGAGCAAGATATGCAATCTGAAGCAGTCTGAGTCTTATCTCTGTTTAGCTCAGTGCTTCTCTATTATTTTCTGTCGCCCCCCCCCCCCCCCCCCCCCCCCCCATAGAAGAAGAAAAGATCTGCAACTATAAGTAGTATATTTGTCTATAAAATTGTTATAAGTACCTCTGCATAACACTGTATCCTTATTAACGTATAAGAGAATAAAAAAGAAAGAAATATGGACCAACTTACAACAAAGAATAGCTTTATTAACTAACAGAAAAGATTTAAAGTGCATCTGAAATTAAAAAATAAAATTAAATCCTTAATTAAACATTTTCTGACTGACCATGTCAAACCATATGATACTGAAAAATAAAACTACATAAATGGTCTTATCAGTGATTGTGGTGTAATGTCTTTAATGTCTTTGTCTCCAACATTTCAGACTCAGTAACACACCGGTCTTTCACAGTGAACCAAGCTACAGACGCTTCGTCATATTTCCTCGTCTTAGCTTTGGGAGACTTTCGTTTGTCTCTTTATCTCCGTCTCTCTCCGCCTGTCTTATCATCCCTGTTAAATATGTTTTCATGGTGTCACTTGGTGTCTACACTTCATACTCATACTCTGTGCTGTATGCTTCCTGTGAACACTCTGCTGTCCCCTAATGTAGTGGAGGTGCAATTGCACTTTATTCTAGGACAGTAAAAAAAAAACTAAAAAAAACAAATAAAAAGCATGTTCCCTGAGGTCAAACGGGCCCCACCATTTGAGAACCACTGGTCACGCTGCAGGATTGTAGGTCTACATGTAGGTTATTGTTGTAGAGACCACCTGGGAGCAGAAATACAATACAGCTGGATACCATAGGCATTACAGTCATATGAGATACCTTTACATTGACTAATAGTAATAAGATCCAAGACAGAACCCTGAGGCACGCCACAAGAAAAGGGCAGCAGCTCCAGACATGTAGGGACTCAAGCAGCAGAGTTCAAACTCCTAATAAAGAGGAGCCTTCCACTCAGGACGCTGTGATCTACGATATCAAAGATCCAGCAGCGTTCACCCACATCAGAGGACGGCGTCACGTCATCGGAGACTCGGAGGAGACGGAGGGGCTGTTTCAGTGGAACGCTTCTGACAGAAACCAGATTGGAATTTATGGAGAATGTGAGCAGTCAACACAGCAGCAGCAAAGAGCTGTTTGGCAACAACTTTCTCTAAAAGAATCGGAGATGAAAGGCGGCTCAGATGTAGGTCTAGGCGCGGACCGTCAGAAGCGCGTATATTATGAGCACGAAGGTTGGTAAAATATCTCCTGGGCTTGGGGAAAGGCCTTCGCCCTGCCCACCAGATAAATGAGCTCCAGCAGGAAGACGACACCGGTGGTCAAGTTGCATAAGCAGAAAAAAGGGAGTAGAGCAGCGGATTAGCGAAAGTCCTGTATAAAATAAGGTCAGAACTTCTGCAACGGCTTTCTAACAGTTTATAGTTTTAAGAAGTCGATCTCAAAGTTGGAGCTGGATGATGAATTTTCACCCGATAGGCAGAATTGTCAACTCGTTCGACTTTGCTCTCGACCCAGTAGCACGAAAACGAGCTTTAGCGTGGACGTCAGAATGCGAGACCAGGACAAAGTTTTTTTTGGTAAAACTTCTAAAATAATTTTCCATTTCCCCCCCTCCCCATTACATTCTCGGCGTGTGTCTTTTGATCTCAGCACGCCGCTCCTCTGCTCTTATCCCCCGTTAAACAGATGGTTGAAGCACACGAAGGGCAAATCTGTCTTAGCATTAGCCAGATCAAATAGCCTCCAACAAAGGGAGAATTCCGGCGTGTTTGGGACGGGAAGTTTTTCACGGGGCTATATTTAGGGAGGCCTCATGCTGCGCTCTTTTCTCCTCGCTCCTTTTCTACCCTTCTCTCGTACAGTAGCTTCAGGAATGCGTGTCACACATGTGTCCCCGTCCCCGCTCTCCCTAAATCTGCCTCGGCTTTGTGAGCGCCACGGGGCCGCGGCTGAAACCCGGAGACAAGAATATTACTGCTGCCTCAGCAGGAAAAAAGCGGATTAGGTCGCCACAAACAGGGACAATTTGAAGAATCTTGACGGAGGGCGAACGCGTGAAGCCTCGCGCTCGGCGGGCCGAGGATTTCCGTGGAGTGGTTTACGAGAGGCTGCGGCTCCTCTCACGGCGAATCAACGCCGAGCCGGGCGATGAACAGCGAGAGGAGAGGGAGCTTTAGGCCTCGAGTAGATGACACCGCTCTCGAAAAAAAAAAAAAAAAAAAACAGGCGACTGAAACCGACCAGAGTTTTTACGGCAGTCAGATTATAAACAAGAATCTTAGGTGATATGGAATTTGATTTTTCTTTAATTTGAGGGCTTGTTTTTTTTTTATATAGCAATGATTTCAGCGCTAAAAGAGAAGCTTTTATCGCGTTTGAGACAGCACTGCTGCAGGGGTCCTGCAGACGCAAACTTTTGATTCCAGGGTGGAATCTCCTTTTCTGTCACCGACACGACTGCAAGACGCAACTCTTGTGAAAAACATGTCAATGCCCCACTTTGTGCGTGGATATGCAAACTACAGCGTTTTCAGTAGACTTTGAGGACCTGTGTCAAACAGGGCTGCAGCACATTTTCCACTTTTAAAGGTTATAGACTTTTCTCTAGATTGAAATCTCCAGACTTCTTGGTCGATATTTCAGACAAGATTTTTTGCCCGAGTACAAAAGTCATGTCATTTCCCCTTAAACATACTAAATACGTCACTGTATTCTTCAGTCCACTAACATAATGTTCTCTGTGGTCATTTACTATAACCATTTTTTTCCAATTTCAAGGATAAAATATTTTGCTCTTATCTATAATCTAAATTTTTCAGTCCTTCGATCTGATGCTTTACTCTTGCCTCATGTTGAGGACAGCAAACTTGTGCATCTTTTTATGCATCGATTTCAAAGTCTACTTGCTAAATCAGATTATAGATGTATGTAAATATTGTATCCTTAAAATTGGTTATAGTACATGACTCAGTAGACCACAGAGAAGAATATATTTATGTATTCAGTAAGTTTAAGGGGAAATGACATGACTTTTGTACCAAGAAGTCTGGAAATTTGAATCTAGAGAAAAGTCTATAACCCAAAAAATGGAAAATGTGCTGCAGCCCTGTTTGACACAGGTCCTCAAAGTCTACTGAAAACGCTGTAGTTTGCTTATCCACGCACAAAGTGGGGCATTGACATGTTTTTCACAAGAATTGCGTCTTGCAGTCGTGTCAGTGACAGAAAAGGAGATTCCACCCTGGAATCAAAAGTTTGTGTCTGCAGGACCCCTGCAGCAGTGCTGTCACAAACACAAAAAGCTTCTCGTTTAGTGCTATGTAAAAAAAACAAAAAAACAAGCCCTCAAAACCGAATTTACACAGGCGGTTTCATTAATGAGCGTCCCCAGTGTCGGTGGCAGACTCAACATCCACAGCAGCACTTCACTTCTTTTCCAATTTGCCTTGAATCTCTCTATTTTTAGCCTGGAAAAAAGAAGAAGGTAGTAGGTGTGTGATAACAGGATTACCAGAATCAAACCCGCCCCAATCAGAATGACTCCCCTTTTTGTGAAATGAAATGTGGTTCTCCGCCGGCGGTGGGGGGGGAGGCCTCGAAGCGGCGTGTCCCGGCCGCAGAGGTTAGCTTTTCTAAAGCTGGCTTTGTGTGGAGCTGCTCGTACCTGCAGCCCTGTGTTCGCCTGTCTCCGTGCACGACGCCTGTTCTGTACCTGGCTTACGCATTGTTGCCCTGGCAACGGGAGGATATCTCAACCTTAACGAGACATTCAAAGAGAGAGAGAGAGAGAGAGAGAGAAAAAAAGGTGTATTTGTAACAGAAAACTTGCTTACAAGGTGACATTTACAGCGCGGCTGGAGAATTGATTATGGTGTAGCCTGAGGTTTCTGGTTGAAGTGTTAACATCCACGTTAACCGTCGGATCAAAGCCTCGCCAGGCGCCGCGAGGCGTTCAGGACCTGTTTATCCTGCTGTATAAATTAAGAGGGAAAAAATGATTTAAACAGACATACATGTTGATGGTTTCATCTGTCTGTAAACTTTCTCACCAGCTGAATTTTAACAGTGGGAATCGATTAAAAACTGGAGCCTGCAGATTCTGGTTGACGTGGTACATCTGTGTTAACTGTCACATCAGAGACTCGCTAATGAGTGCGAGAGGAGGATTACACATTCAGCCATCAGCTCAATAAGACATCATTCTGAACAGTAAAGGGTAATGAGCTCTAATTTGTGTTATCCACCCCCCCAAACCCCCCACCAGCTCCAGAGCTTCCTATTGTGGAGAGGAGAAACTGGCTGATCCACCAGCACTACATCCGCAAAGACTATGACACCTGCAAGGTAAGGACGGCTTGGTTTAATGAATGCTTGCACGTGCTTATTATTTCTAATTCGCTGAATTGACGCGCACTCTGATATAATAATAATAATAATAATAATATATCACAGGCATGATAATTATTCTCTTAGGGAAATTGAAATTGTTTATGTAAGACAATGAGATACAAGCTCATATTTAGTCTGGTATGATGCATATCCAAACTGTAAAAAAAAAGCTGTGTAATTACAGATTTTATATGAAAATGACTGGTACATTAAAATTAGAAAAACTTGCTACTCAATTATTTTCTGTCGCCCCCCCCCCCCCTATGGAAGAAGAAAACATCTCACCCCCCCCGGATTTCATGGTGTCACTTGAGGGTCTGCTACACTTGGTGTCTACACTTCATACTCATACTCTGTGCTGTATGCTCCCTACTCACACTCTGACAATGAGAACCACTGAGTTAACTTGACATTCAGCGTCAGTAAAAAAACAGTTGTGGTTAGTTCTATTTGAAAGAGGTACATCACAATTATTATTTTTCAACAGGTCTACTTTGCTACTGCAAACTAAAAATAAATAGTTTAAATAAACCGTATACATTCTGAGAAATCCCACATTGTGCTGTAAATAAGACACAGGACTGACAGTTGTGATTGTGGAGTTCCTCAGGGTTCATTTCTGGGCCCGGTCTTATTCCCCCCTTTTAGAGCACATTTCCCATCAGTTTGAGTCTTATCTCACTGACCAGCTTTATGTTTCTGTGAAATCTCTGGAACATTCATTTCTTCCAGCTCATCTGAAACCCCTGCTGTCAGGATTCTAGCTTGAACTAGGAAGCAGGATCACATTTCTTACGTCCCATCCTTTTCCTGCACTGGCTACCTATAATTTTAGAATTGATTTCAATAGGTTATTGATTACTATCGGTCTCCAGTTATTTATCAGATCCTTATCTTTATCCCTTCCTGCTCCATGAGACTCCTGGAGGCATCATTATCATCATGACAATGAGAGCGCCGCTGCCCCCTAATGTAGTGGAGGTGCAATTGCACTTTATTCTAGGACAGTAAAAAGAAATTAAAAAAAAATAAAAAAGCATGTTCTCAGAGGTCAAACACGCCCCTCCTTAATGGAGCCTCACTATTTAAGAACCACTGCATTAAACATAGGTTAATATTCACTGGTGTACATAAAATGTACTCAATTTATTATAGTACATTTCTGTAACTTTACACCAGATTATTTGTATCATAGCAATGTCAGAACAGTATTAGAGTTGTCAAAAATATTCCTCATTAAACGCCCTGCAATACACAAAATTTTATGTAAAATTAGAGCTGTAAACTAAATTTTAATTACAGAAATGTATTTTATGAGAGAGTGATTTTACAGTATTTTAGATTATATTTTATCATTTTCAGGTATAGTGGCTTTTAATTGATTTTTTTTCTTTTCTATCCACAATGTGTTTTCCACCGTGTGTGGATGCAGGCGATCATCAAAGAGCAGCTGCAGGAGACCAACGGGATGTGTGAATACGCCATATATGTTCAAGGTGAGCTCCCCCCCCCCCACCCCCCCCCCCCCCCCCCCTTACACATGTAACATGTATGATTCTAATTAACAGCGACATCAAATGAAAGCTCTGTGGGCGACTCAATACATCATTTAGATTCCCCAAAATCCGCTTTGTGGACCCCTTGCTGTGCCTTGGTTTTTTAATGTGTTTTTTTTTTACTTCCTCATGCAGTTTTAAGATCTTTTTTTTTTCTTTTTTCTTGCCGCAGCACTAATATTACGTCTCGAGGGCAAGATCCAGCAGTCCCTGGAGCTGTTCCAGAGCTGTGCCATCCTGAATCCCAGCAGCACAGACAACCTGAAGCAAGTGGCCCGATCGCTGTGAGTTCACGACGCGTTTCTGTTCGTTAACAAGACGGACGGAGACAAAAAAAATGTGCAGCGATAACAGGACAAAACACAGGCCGATGATGGCCTGGCCCTCGGCTGTTCTTTCTCGATACTGATGTTAACTTTAACTAGAATACTGTCAGACACAAAAACGGGTTCAGCGCGGTGCTTTGAACAGAAATAATTCTCCATCACTAGAAAACATTCTCGAGGCTTTTGAGGCTATTTTTCGACTAACCTTCACATTTAGTGCTTCTCTAACTTCACAGTGTTTCTCCAACATGTTATACGAGGTCTCATTGTATTAGGGAGGGTTTTGAAGTTAAACTCAATGTAATCCAAAAAAAAAACGAAACTGCAGTGGCTGGTGTTGAATTTCGAGAACTTTTTCTCACTCTGAGCCAGAAATCTCCCCTTCAGCAGCTCTTTCATCCACTAAACTTTCTATTCTCTTTCCCCAACTTTTATTAAAGGGCTTTATTTATGTATCATCCATAGCCTGGTGTGTAGAGAACTATATTTCTAACAAAAAGAAATAATCCAAAAATGAATTCAGATAGTTTTTGTGACTTTTAGAGTTTTAAAAAAAATCTCTTTTATGGCTTTAATCCATTTTCACATATAAGTTCAAAAAACATGTAATACAAGCGTCAATTGTCTTAATGTAAAGAATCAACTAAATCTAAATTGCCTGTAGGTGTAAATGTGCTCTAAGGCGAAATAATGCTGGGCCCAGATATGAACCCTGAGGAACTCCACAATCACAACTGTCAGTCCTGTGTCTTACTTACAGCACTATGTGGGATTTCTAAGAGTTATTTTGATTTTTTTTTCTCAGTTTGCAGCAGCAAAGTAGATACTAATCTGATAATATTAAATATCATATACCTCTTTTGAAATAGCCCTAACCACAACATAGAAGAAGACGAATTAGTCCAGTTCACAGGTTATGAAGGTGTCTGTGATAGTTTCCAGAGATATTCTCATCTTTTAAATCTTTCTGCCATAATAAAAGCAAGACTGAACCATTGTTTTAACATGTTTTACAACCCTAGTGAGAAATAAGCAGGAACAGAAAAAGACTGACTTGACATTTTTTACCCAATTCCTCACCTTAAGTGACCTAACCACACTTTTTTTCCCCCGCTGCAGACAATTTAATCGTTTCACTAGCATAATACCATCCATTTGGTCTTGGATAACACTTGGGAGATTCTTAAAGAGCTGTAAGATAAAAAAAAAACGATTTTTATTCACAATCCAAGCTACCCGGAAGTGGCCGATGGGAGTCAGTGATGCGTGGTGTGGATTCATTCAGCCAGCAGGGAACATGGCTGCCGACACGAGATTAATAAAAACCCAGTCTGCTGTGAAATGCAGAGAGCGTTTACCTGCTGCTGATGGGCTTAGCATTGTGTGAATTCCTTTGGCAAGTGCTTGGAATGCATCAGATATTTATTTATATTTAATAGTTCCGCGCTACGGCTTTAAGACGGGCTCATTCCTCATTAGGATTATTGTTGTTTATTCTCTCCATAGATTTCTCCTGGGAAAGCACAAAGCAGCTATTGAATTCTATCATGAAGCTGCGAGGCTCAACGAGAAAGACTGGGTAAAAAAAAACTATGAGATGCTGCTTTGTTTTAAGGTTGATTAGGGAATGTTTATTCTGAATATACTACGTAAAGCATTTTTTCTCTCCACATTTAGAGATGGAGGTGACCCAAACTGACAATTTATCAAAATGGTCACACTCCTAAGAAGGTTTTCACATTAGAAATTTAAGACTTTAAATAAATCATAGGAACTTTTATTCCACAGAGCTGTAAGAAAAATTAGTATTTGTGGAAATCAAATTCAGCTCAGCTGTTAATCTAACCTCATGTAATAAGACTTTTTTCTCAATTCAGGAGATCAGTCATAATCTGGGTTTGTGCTATTTCTTCATCAAAGACTTCAAAAACGTGAGTATGCGGATTCCTGCCGACAACACGCTGCAGACTCTGTTCTTATCCCCCTCCCACCATCGATTCCATAGTTTCGATCCGCCGTCTCTTTCAGGCCGAAGAGCATCTGAACATCGCTCTCCAGGTAAACAAACACGACAAGACCTTCCTGATGCTCGGGAAAGTTCATCTCCTGGCGGGAGACGTGGACAAGGCCATCGAAGTGTACAAGAGAGCAGTGGAGTAAGTAATGTTCATAAAAAAAAGCAGTGAAGACAATAAGCGGTCTGGAATTAAAATGAGCACACACTCATTAAAAATTAAAATAACCAATCATTGAAGGTACAGTGTGTGGTGTTGTGGACCTCTGCTATGGTGCTGTGTATGTTATTAAATATTCTGCAGTAATAATAATACACTTTACTTTTCCAAAGCACAGTTTCAAAGCGCTTCACGATAAAGAAAACAGAAACACTCTAAAAAACCCCAAAAAGAACAAATTAAAAGCCATAAAATCTGAACACATTATAAATCACAAAGAGAGTAAAAGCAAACTAAAAGCCATTAAATATAAATGATTTTCACATGAAAAGCAAGTTTTTTGTTTTTTTTTTTTTACAAAAGAGAGAGCATTTGCAGCATTGTTCTCCTCAGGCGGCTCATTGTAAAAAACCTTTGTGCATCAATCCGGACTCTGGAAAAACAAGTAGTGGTGCTTCCAGGAGTCTCATGGAGCAGGAAGGGATAAAGATAAGGATCTGATAAATAACTGGAGGCCGATAGTAACCAATAACCTATTGAAATCAATTCTAAAATTATAGGTAGCCAGTGCAGGAAAAGGATGGGACGTAAGAAATGTGATCCTGCTTCCTAGTTCAAGCTAGAATCCTGACAGCAGGGGTTTCAGATGAGCTGGAGGAATGAATGTTCCAGAGATTTCACAGAAACATAAAGCTGGTCAGTGAGATAAGACTCAAACTGATAGAAAATGTGCTTTAAAAGGGGGGAATAAGACCGGGCCCAGAAATGAACCCTGAGGAACTCCACAATCACAACTGTCAGTCCTGTGTCTTATTTACAGCACAATGTGGGATTTCTCAGAATTTATATGGTTTATTTAAACTATTTATTTATTAGTTGCAAACTCGTTCAAATAGAACTAACCACAACTGTTTTTTTCTGACACTGAATGTCCAGTTACCTCAGTGGTTCTCAAATAGTGGGGAGCATTTGACCTCGGAGAACATGCATTTTTCTTTTTTTATTAAATTTTTTTTTTTACTGCCCTAGAATAAAGTGCAATTGCACCTCCACTACATTAGGGGGCAGTGTCGCTCTCAGTGTCAGAGTGTGAGCAGGGAGCATACAGCACAGAGTATGAGTATGAAGTGTAGACACCAAGTGTAGCAGACCCTCAATTGACACCATGAAAACATATTTAACAGTACGTTATAAGGATACAGTGTTATACAGAGGTACTTATAACAATTTATAGACAAACGATTCTATTTATAGTCATGTGGGGGGTCATGAGATATTTGCTTCTTCCATGGGGGGCGACAGAAAATATTTGAGAAGCACTGAGTTAACTCAATGAATGAAGAACTTGTGGATGATAGATTCCAAAGATATGCCCATCTTTTAAAAAAAGTTTCTTCCATTATATAAAACAGAACTGAACCTTTATTTTACCATGTTTTGCTGCATTGCTGAATTATTGAACAGCACAATGAACCGAGACTATTCGATGCTTGGTATTTGCACCATTCAGACATATGATCAATATCTCTTATCGGCATTGAGCTGCAAGAAAATAACCTAGATATATATGTTATTACCACTGTACAATAATAATTATATTAATAATGGAAATCCAAATACAGGAATTGTCCACTATAAAGATATTTTTCATATAACCCAAATAATAAGGTCATTTTTTATTAATAACTGTTAATAATTTCACAGCCTCGCCATGACTTTTTTTTTCATGGTGGCCTTAATTTGGGAGAATAAAATCAGATTGCCAATAAAACAAGCCGTTTCATCGGAGACCAGCGACTTCCAGGGGTTTATCTGATGATTCTCGAATCCGTGGAGCTCATTTCGAAGTGTTTCTCCTTCAATTTCTCACAAAGTTCCATTGTGACCAGCTGTAACCCAGGGCCTTTTTTTTAATTCAGTATAAATTCTGTTCATTTCCACTTCTATTCAGATGTTAAATATTTAAGCATTAGGCAGTGGTGTAAATAAGGAAATGACATCAGTGTCTGTAATAGAGCTCATTATGGCTGCCTCCTGTTGGGGGTAAATTAATTAATCAAGTGCTCCAATACTAGTTCTGCTTTTAATGAGACGTTCCACTGTGACTCTTATTTTAATGCCGATCTGCCTCCACAGCTTTTTTTTTTTTTACTTTGAGCCCCCATCGTCCCCCCACAGGTCATAATTAATACGCCACAATTATGCTGAATCAAACTCTGATTGAATAATCAGTAGATTCCCTGAATATAAACTACATTTGCTCAAGAATAAGTGCCGGAATTAAATGTAATTACCAGGCAGAGATGAAGTGACATTTTTCATTCGAGTCGTCTCCCTCTCACTTCAGATTCTCTCCAGAGAACACTGAACTCCTCACGACTCTCGGCCTGCTGTTTCTACAAGTAGGTAGAGTTTTATTTTCCTAGAACCTTCTCTGTAAAACAATGTGTTTTCTAGCAACGGGAACAACAACATGTTAACATTCGTTAATAAGTGCCTGAAATGCAGCTGTAAAAAGGAGCAAATGTGTAATTATTATTATTATTATTACGTGTTTCCTATTTTTTTTTTTTTGTTACCAGCTTGGGAAATACCAAAAAGCATTTGAGCACCTCGGAAATGCCCTGACCTTTGACCCCAGCAATTATAAGGTATGTGGGTACTTTGACATTACACTGTGGTTCAATCTGAGTCAGTTGTGAAACCTATTTAACTTCTTTAAAAGAGCATCTAAGCGAGAGGTAGTCAGATATGCAGGGGTCGGCAACCTGCGGCTCTTTAGCGCCGCCCTAGTGGCTCCCTGGAGCTTTTTTTAAAAAATGTTTTAAAATAGAGAAATATGGGGCAGGTAAATATATGTTGTTTTCTATAGGAGGACAGACATTCCTAACTTTTTCCAATGGTGTAAAACTGTGTAGAATAAATATTGAATTTCAACATTTGTCGACGTAGATTTGCGTCTTAGCCTGCGACACACATTTCTATCAGCAAAGACGTTTCCAGGGAAGGCATGCTACGTTCTCAGCCGAGTACCCAGTTAGGAGTGAGAGAAAAAGTGTGAGTGCATTACTTCTGGAGAAATTAAATTAAATGGATTGTATGTCCAAACACCACCACTACTCCTGCTGCTGCTGCTGCAACCCTGGAGATAATAAAACATGGAAAACAGTTCACTGTCTGAGAACAGAAGTCACATTAAACGGGTAAGAACACAATCCTGTCACAGGCATGTATTTACTAACAAAGTGGCTGTTTTTATAAAGTGATTTCTGATTTTTGTCAGCGGTTAGGGATATTATTGTTTTGTTGCTCAGGTCTGAGGATGCTGCTGCGTTTCACCCTTGCACTGAAATCAAACTTAAACTGTATTAATTTTATATATCTCATCTTTTCTGCTGCTGTTTTATTATTATTTAAATGCAGGGCACTGTTTGTTGCCTAGGTGAGGGAAACAATATGCACGTTCCATTTTGATGTTTTTTCGAATCGAAAAAAGTCTGATTTCTTTATTGCATTTTTTTTTAATTTCATCAAAGAAATGAAACCTAATTTCCTTAATACTGTAATGTATGTGTAGTCACGTGGTGACTTAATGGTGATTTAATCATGAAGGCTCATTATGTATTTGCAGCCAACTCAGTCATTTTGATAGTAGGCTAATAAAGCTAATATACATACATACAGCACGTGTTGCCTTTATTATGAGGCTTTTAATATTTTGTGGCTCCAGACATTTTTTTTTTGGTCCAATATGGCTCTTTCAACATTTAGGGTTGCCGACCTCTTATCTAATGACTTTTTTATCTTCTCTTATTTATTTCCCATCTTCAGTTATATCTTTTTTTTTAGATCCCTAACTAAGCTGCTAGGTATGAATGACTCTGCCACACTGACGTTTCTTGTGTAGTTGTATGCGCTGACAGTAAAAGCTCTCTCCATCCATCTATAAAGTCATTTCCGTCAGTTTGTGCATCTCCGTCTTTTCAAAGGAGGCTCCTCGTCTCTCTCTGATCGCTGTTTTTTGTTCCCAGGCCATCCTGGCTGCAGGCAGCATGATGCAGACCCACGGCGACTTTGACGTGGCCATGAACAAGTACCGGGTGGCCGCGCACGCTGTGCCCGAGAGCCCCCCCCTCTGGAACAACATCGGCATGTGCTTCTTCGGCAAAAAGAAATACGTAGCGGTGAGTTTGTGGTTTCATCCGGTCTTTGTCAGATCAGCACTGAACACACGTAGTCGCTCCAAACCAAAGTGTTTAAACATGCTCATTGTTTAAGAGGGTTCGAATAATGCATTATGATAAAAAAATATTACAGACATAATGTGGTGTAAGCCTAAAAACGTTGTACCAGATAGTTTAACTCTCTTAAAAAAGTAAAATAAATAAATAAATAAATCGATCAAAAACACAGTATATATATATAGAGAGATATATAAAATCTATCATTCTTTTTTGGTTATAAAATTTGACATTTATGTGTTATAAAGTAAGATTTTACACTTGGATTTTAAATTCACAAGAAACCACTGTATTTTAATTTTTTTTAGACTTGCTCATCTTGCTAAATGTGATTTGTCACTGACCCTTTAATTTCTATTTTTTTTTTATTTTTCATTTTATTTAAAACACATGCGATTAACTACTTTTATATTTTGGCTGGAATAAATATTTAAAATTTATCATTATTTTTTATTTAGACCATTGACATTTTTGTCAAAAAAATTTGTCACTTCATGACTTTTAATTGAGGTTTTTTTTTTTTCCACCACTACAATGTGGTGTAATCATAAAGATTTGGTACCAGATATTTGACCTCTCTTAAAAGGTTTTTTAAACACACATGCTATTAACTAGTTTTAAATTCAAGATGGATTAAATATTTTAAATTGATCATTTTTTCAGTTATATTTGACATTTTGTGTAAAACAAAATCATGATTTTTTTTTGTAAAAATAAATTATACTAATTCATTTCAAATTCATACATTATATTTTAGAAAAAAATGACCATAATTTACAATGAACCTAAAATCTTTTCCTGTGTTTAAACGTACTGTTTCCAACCTGTTCTTTTAGTTTAGTTTTTTTGGGAAGTTTAATTTCAATATTCTGAGTCAAAAATCACACAAAAGTGTGATTTTTTGTAAAAAAAAAATAAATAAAACAAATAAGTCAAAGGTTCCAT
>JAYKQN010000033.1:1575000-1630000 GCA_036785175.1 Eupleurogrammus muticus | reverse complement strand
AAAGCCAATTAGTATAATTTCCTTTTACAAAAATCATGATTTTCTGTGTTTTTTTTGACACAAAATATCAAATATAACAAAAAAAAAATTAAAAATATTTAATCGATCTAGAATTTTATTTAAAAAATTTTGTATAAAAAAATCATGATCTTGTGCATTTTTTTGTTTGACTGAATGGTGTAACCTAATAAAATGATAAATGTTAAATATTTAATCCACCTAAAATATAAAACTAGTTGATAGCATGTGTTTTTAATTTATTATTATTTATTATTTATCTAGTTATTAGGATTACACCACATGGCGGTTTTATACTGTCCCATATTCATGGGTCAGTGACAAATTGTGGTTAACAAGAGAATAAAGTTTTACAGTTTTTATTTAAGAATTTATCAGGTATATATATATGTGTGTGTGTGTGTATATATATATATATATATATATATATATATATATATATATATATATGTGTGTGTGTATTTATATATATGCATGGAATTTTTTGGTTTGACACAAAATGCAAATGCTGTAACCTTATATGAATGATAGATTTTTAATAGATAAATAGAATATAAAACTAGTTGATAGCATCTGTTTAGGATTTTTTTGTACTTTTTAAAATAATTAAAGTATCTGGTATCAAGTCTTTAGTTTTACACCACATGGCAGTTTTATATCGTCCCATATTCATGGGTCAGTGACAAATTATGATTTACAAGATGAGAATTTTCATCAGTCCAGTATTAAAAGCATTTATTAGGTCTCTCAATATGTACTTTTTTGTTCATGTTGGTTTCTTATCATTTAAAAATACATTTGTACCATTTATTTTTTACAAAAATCATGATTTTCTGCTATTTTTTGACACAAAATGTCAAATGGTTTAAGTGGAAAAAATAACGTTAAATTTTAAATATTAAATCCACTTAGAATATAAAACTAGGTAATAGCATGTGTTTTCAATTTTATTTAAAAAACTTTTTTAAGAGAATTGAACTATCTGGTATCAGGTTTTTATGGTTACACCACATTAAGTTTTGTCATTGACCCACATACGTATCTACAGTATATATTCATGTACCTCTATAATCCAATAATAATCTGTCATTTCTGTATTTGTACCATGATCTACATCATATTAGTCGGTTTATTGGTGGTTACAGGTGTGATTTTCTAGTGACTGTAGTTTGGTGCCATTTGGCCAATATGTGACATTTTAGCAGCGGCATCGAAATTAACAAAAAAAATTATAATTAAATTTCTTAATTTCCTTTACTTGCAGGAGTTTCTAAAGACGCGTCCATGCCCCTGGAGGCAGAAGCTGACGTGGAGCAGGCGGCCTGCCCCCCCCCTGACCCCCCAGGGTCCCCCAAGCCGGCTGAGTCAGACCCCCCGAAACCCAGAACCTCCTCCAAAAAGAAGTCAAAGGCGGAAGAATGAATTATTAGCAGGTTCAGCGTAGGTCTCGGGGGGGAAAAAATCACGATTCTCCGACACAAAAACGAGCAATTTGTGTTTTTCTAGCTAATCATAGTCAGATATGAAGCTTTATATGTACGTGGTGCACACACGTGTCCTACATAACACAGAAAAAAGGACAAATTCCAACCTCATGCTGTGTATTTCAGGAAAAAAAACAGAACGCCATCGCCACCTTTAGCGCTGGTTCCAGTGAAAATGTCTCAAAAAGCGTTTTTTATCAGCGTATAATGGGTGGATGATGGATTCATCAGCCAGGCAATAAGGTGACGGATGTTCCTCATGACGGTGTCTGTGCTTCATTCCTGCTAAATCAACGCGACAATCATCGCTGCGACCTGAACACGGAGACGATGTTTCTGAACAGCTTGTTCGTATGATCGGGCTCCTTTTATAAGGGATGTGTGTAAATAGTGAAACACGCTTTTATATGTGGATACGTGTCATGTTTATATAGAGTAATGTATTTAATAATAAATAAGATTTAAAAAAAAAAAAGAAGGGGCGTGTTGCTGCTTTTAATTTTACATGAATGCGGTGTCTGCCATAAACACACACACACACACACACACAAAAAATCTAAATGACAAAAATGCAAATGGTGTACCATATTTCCACGACTATAAGCTGCACATTAAAGTCTTATATTTTCTTCAAAATGTTGGTGCGCCCTATGTCTGTATGTAGGGGAAGTGTGGGCGTGGATTGTAGATAAAATAACGGGGATGTGCGTTATGCAGAACATGGTTGTTTTAACAACCTGAAAATGGTAAAGAGACACGCTGATAAAGCACAGTTTAAACTGAAGGAAATCAGCTACACAGCTGAGTTTAAGACATAAGACAGGTGGTACGAGTTGGAGGAAAGACTGGATCAGTGGATCACAGAGCAGAGACTGGATCAGTGGATCACAGAGCAGAGACTGGATCAGTGGATCACAGAGCAGAGACTGGATCAGTGGATAACAGAGCAAAGACTGGATCAGTGGATCACAGAGCACAGACTGGATCAGTGGATCACAGAGCAGAGACTGGATCAGTGGATCACAGAGCAAAGACTGGATCAGTGGATCACAGAGCAGAGACTGGATCAGTGGATCACAGAGCAAAGACTGGATCAGTGGATCACAGAGCAGAGACTGGATCAGTGGATCACAGAACAAAGACTGGATCAGTGGATCACAGAGCAAAGACTCAATCACTGGATCACAGAGCAAAGACTGGATCAGTGGATCACAGAGCAGAGAACGAGTAGGAGAAGTGTTCTGATGGTCACCATTCGACTAAAAGCAGTAAAGCTAGCAGAAGAAATGAAAATTGAACATTTCTGTCTTGGTGCTTTTGTTTTGGTGCCATTTCTCCATCCAGACCAGGACTACGGTAGCGCAGCAACTTCCAGCGGATTATAACGCATCATTTAGAGGAAAGTGACTCTGATGGTGAAGAAAGTGAAGCTGGCATGTTTGATGGAGATTTAGCTGCTGTTGGAATCAGAAACAGAGGATGAGGACTTTGATGGTTTGATTGATGACATTACCCCGCTCTATTCTTAAATACACACACTTGTGTGCTTGTTTTATCTGTGTGTTTTACCATGATGATTAAAAAATGTTAGTACTTTGTAAAAATACTTAAAGCACATCCAAACTCAGTTTAGCTCCCACTCTATGTGTGTATATATCTATGTGTGTATATATCTGTGTGTGTATATAAACCCTCCCCTATAGTTAGGTTCCTTATGTGTGTGTTAAATACAGTAATGACACACAGAACTGAGACTGAGCCTTTTAGTACGGAGCCTTATGGTTGTGAAAATACGGTAACCTAATAATAATGATCAATATTTAATACTGAATCCACAACTTTAAGAAGTTAGTGTTACACCACATGGCAGTTTTATATTGTCATATATTCTTGGGTCAGTGACAAATCATGGTTTACAAGATGAGAAAGTAAAATAAAATTTAGAAATATAGTTTTAGTAATCATTCATCAGGTCTCCCCAAAGTCCATTTGTACCATTTATTTTTACAAAAACCATGATTTTCTACTAAAAAATTGTCAAATGGTTTAACGTACACGTACACTAAACACACTAAATGTGAATTTAATTTAATGACTAGTTCCTGAAAGTTGTAAATACACATCATACAGATTCCTTACTATAGTCGAAATTACACGTTTTATTGAATATGGCTGCAAATGCACAAAGGAAATGACGCATTGGAGCAGATTGAAAGGTCAGCTACGGCAAAATTTGATGATTTTTATCAAATCTGGTGATGATTGGTAGTACGAAATCCAACGTTTTGATTCTGAGACTTAGAGGATATTGGATTTAGAGGATTTATTGTGGAGGTCCTTGAACTCAGCAGAAACACATCACTTCCATCACGTACAGTAGCAGCACATTTCCATCCTGCATCAGTAATAGTTCCTCATTGGATTCATCGTCAAGCTGAACAGACAGAATGGTTAACTTTGGTGGGGGGGGGGTTAATGAATAAGGGACTAACTTTGGTTGGAGACGGGTCCCTCATATATTATCTCTGGTGGAGGTCACGTTAGAGCTTAAATTATTTATGTGTGTGAATTACAATGTGTGATGAGGCCGTTTGTAGATTATAGAAATATTCATGAAATGTGCCCACAGACAAAAAGACTATATATATATATATATATATATATATGTATGTGTGTATGTATATAGATATACACTCACTGGCCACTTTATTAGGTACACCATGCTAGTAACAGGTTGGACCCCCTTTTGCCTTCAGAACTGCCTCAATTCTTCGTGGCATAGATTCAACAAGATGCTGGAAGCATTCCTCAGAGAGTTTGGTCCATATTGACATGATGGCATCACGTCATGTTCAAGAAACCAGTCTGAGATGATTCCAGCTTTATGACATGGTGCATTATCCTGCTGAAAGTAGCCATCAGAAGTTGGGTACATTGTGGTCATAAAGGGATGGACATGGTCAGCAACAATACTCAGGTAGGCTGTGGCGTTGCAACGATGCTCAATTGGTACCAAGGGGCCCAAAGAGTGCCAAGAAAATATTCCCCGCACCATTACACCACCACCAGCAGCCTGAACCGTTGCTACAAGGCAGGATGGATCCATGCTTTCATGTTGTTGACGCCAAATTCTGACCCTACCATCCGAATGTCGCAGCAGAAATCGAGACTCATCAGACCAGGCAACGTTTTTCCAATCTTCTATTGTCCAATTTTGATTAACTTGTGCAAATTGTAGCTTCAGTTTCCTGTTCTTAGCTGAAAGTAGTGGCACCCAGCGTGGTCTTCTGCTGCTGTAGCCCATCTGCCTCAAAGTTGGACGTACTGTGCGTTCAGAGATGCTCTTCTGCCTACCTTGGTTGTAACAGGTGGTTATTTGAGTCACTGTTGCCTTTCTATCAGCTCGAACCAGTCTGGCCATGCTCCTCTGACCTCTGGCATCAACAAGGCATTTACAGAACCACAGAACTGCCGCTCACTGGATATTTTTTCTTTTTCGGACCATTCTCTGTAAACCCTAGAGATGGTTGTGCGTGAAAATCCCAGTAGATCAGCAGTTTGTGAAATACTCAGACCACCAACAACCATGCCACGTTCAAAGTCACTCAGATCACCTTTCTTCCCCAAACTGATGCTCAGTTTGAACTGCAGGAGATTGTCTTGTCCATGTCTACATGCCTAAATGCATGAGTTGCCGCCATGTGATTGGCTGATTAGAAATTAAGTGTTAACGAGCAGTTGGACAGGTGTACCTAATAAAGAGGCCAGTGAGTGTATATATATATATATATATATATATATACACACACATACAAAGGGGTGTGTTCATTAGGTTTTTAACGTTCAGGGGCATTCAGATTCAGATAATAAACTGTTGTACAGTTTAGTAGTTTACAGAGTGTTGATCTGAACATTGTTTGTAGGAACTCAAACAGCTGAAGGGCACCTTCGGTGTTTAATCCACCGGATATATTCACCCTAAGGAGCGTTTTTCTTCAGGTTGTAGCCACTGGAAGGGAAGCCCAGAGGGTTCTTAGCTCATTTATCCTGCTGGTTGTGAACCTCAGAGGTCGATTCATCACCAGCTCATTCAGCCTCTTGGACCATGAGGACGCTTCATTGCAGATTTTCATTTTTCCAAATCCTGTGCCCCTCACGCGTCATGAATCCATCTGTATTTATTTATTTTTGTTGTTTCATTGCTTCGGTGGCAGAGCATCATCTACATGTGCTGCTATTATCGACTGGAGGCTTTAGTTTTTGTTTTTTCCTCGTTAAACCGTGCACGCCGTAACTTTTACAGGCGGCCGATGGCCTGTAAGTCACTGCTGCTGCTGCACTTTATTGGTCAGCGCAGCTGTGGAAGGTGGACTTTAGTTTTTTCTCTAACAGTTAAAATCACCCGTAGACACATCGCTGTGCTTCACACAAATTATAATGAAACTAAAGTTGTGGTGTTTTTCACACAGAGTTTTACAGACTGTTGAAGACGTAAACGGCACTAAACAAGGAGACTGATCACTCATTTACTTTGGTTTATTTCCCTCTGTAGTTGTGTGTTGATGTTTGGCAGAAATAAAACGTATTATTGCTCAGGCTACGGCCTGAAGAAGAAGGAGAAGAAGAGGATGAAGAAGGAGAAGAAGAGAAAGAAGAAGGAAAAGGAGAAGAAGAGAATAGGAAGAAGAGGAAGAAGGAGAAGAAGAAGAAAAATAGGAAGAAGAAGAAGAAGAAGAAGAAGAAGTAGACCAGGGTCAAAGTTCAATCTGAAAACAGATCAGAGTGAAAAACTGAATAAAGGACAAAAACCTTTCAGGCAAAACTCAAAAATGAAGCATCTGAACTAAGTGGAGCTGAACGAAATAAATAAAAACATTAGAATAAAGGATTTTATTGTTGAATTTCCACGAAGAAGAGGCTGAGGAAGAGGAGCAGCGTGCGGCAGTGATGCTAACGATGCTAACGATGCTAACACCTGAAACCTGTTCACCAATCAGGACGAAGAAAACGACACGTGGCTAAAGACGCGACATCTGCAGCCGAGAGGAAGGATCCAGTTTACAGAACCATCAGTTTGGTGAGTCACTTCAGCCTGTGATGTTTGATTTATGTATTTATACGTGTTTCTGTCATTTCTCAGTAAATCATCACATTCCAGTATCTCTGTATTTAAGGCGTTCCACTGCTGTTTCCTGACTTTTCCTCATCAGAATCAGTACCTGATCTTGTGATCTTTGCTGACTGGTTTTCTACCTGTTTCCAGTGGTTTTCATATCTTCTCTAACCTCCAGAGGCTGAACAGCGTTTCCTGGTTTTATCTCCTCTCGTCCTCCTCTTGCTTCCTTGAGAACTCGCTGATGTTTAGTTAAATTCCTGCTGCTGTTTCAGGGAGTTTGGACACAAACTTCATCCTGAAAATCCTGATGTTTACATCTGGAGAACGTGTTATCTGACGTTTCTGCAGCTTCACTCACTGTAATTTTAGCAAATTTGTATTAAGGAAAAACTTAAAACCCATGATTTCAGTCCAGGTTAAAAATGCTGTAACACACATTACTGACATTTGTACCAAGCAAAATACTAACTTTTTTTTACTGTAATATCTTACTGCAATTGCAAAAAAACAATGCATTACAGTAATCTATTACTTTTGTAGTGAATTACACAAATTTTTCTGTTTCTGCAGCTTCACTCATCTCCATCTTTTTGCAAAACTGCTGCTGCTTTCAGTGTTTTTTTTAAGGTAAACCCAAAGAAATCACCACTTTAATAAAGGGTTAAAAATGCTGTAACACATATTACTGATGTTTGTACCAAGCAAAATAACATTTTTTACTGTAGTTCCTTACTGCGATGGCAAAACACTCAATGCATTACAGTAATCTATTACTTTCGTAGTGAATTACACAAATTTTCTGCAGCTTCACTCATCTCTTTGCATCTTTTTGCAAAACTGCTGCTGCTTTTAGGGAGTTTATTTCAAGAAAAAACAAAGAAATCACCATTTTAATCGAGGGTTAAAATGCATTGTGAAGCATGTTGCTGACATTTGTACAGAGTAAAATATCAGCATTTTTCCTATAATGTTTTGCATAACTGTAAAACAGCAGAAACACATTATGTTTGTTAATACTGCAACTTAACCTTTCTTATTATTACTTTGCAAATTGTGTTAAATTATTACCTAATGAAATAATATTCTTACAGTGTCTGATTCACCTTTGACCTTTGTTGGTTTTCCTGCACAGAAGAACCTGTTTTATGTTGTATTTTCTCGTCTTTTCTGTCTCTCTTTGAGCCGTGACGTGTGGTGGTTCCATATCTGAGGATTCTGTCTGATCCCTGATAATCTGGACTGTGAACCTTCAACCTTTTGACCTTTGACCTTTTAGAATTCTATGTGTTTTCTTTCTTTCTCTGCCGTATAAAACGCTGTAAAACCTTCCTGCTGCGTCTCTTTTATGCGTCCGCTGCCCCGTGTCTGACTCTCTTAAATAGTTCCCCAGATAATCATCAGGTCTGCAGCATCCTGGCCTCTGGCAGACCCAGCACCACGGGGGGGGAATTCTGTATAAAAGAATAAATCCTGATTAAAACAATCGACTCGGATTTATATCCGATGACGGTATGGAACGTTTTTGAAGTTTCCTCTATTAAAGTCCTAAAAACTACTTTTACTATCGGAGCTGAACACAGGAAAATAAACCTTTAACTTTACAGAGGTCGTGACCTTTGGACGAAAAACGCTCCTCATCCTCCTTTATCTCTCCAGTTATCTCAGGTATTTTTCCTTATTTGTGTTTTTCTGTCTTCTCTGCTGCAGAAACATGCAAATCCTGCAGAGACGACGTCGGAGAAACGGGAAACAGAGGAAGCTTTTGTTGGGTGGAGAGCGGCATCCAGCAGGCGTGATGCAAAAAAAAAAAAAAAAAGCTGAATATTTATGGAGAGGAGACGAGTCGTGATGCAGGAACGTGTCAGGGAAAAAAAAAAGGTGAAGACTGAACAACAGGAAAAACAGATCCAGGCTGATGAAGCAGGTGAACAGGTCGGTGATGAAGCAGGTTTGAAAAAGTGAAAAACTTTTTTACAACTGCAAAAAAAAAGTCTAAAGAAGCTTTTATCAGGTCTCTGTAAATGTGCATTTGTGTTCATGTTGGTTTCATATCATTTGTTCTTAGAAAAATCACAATTTTAAGCAATTTTTTTACACAAAACGACAAATGGTGTAAACCCCCCTCAGAAAAAGTGAAATTATAAATATTTAATTCTCCTATAATATAAACTAGATGAAAGCAATTTTCAGTATATTGAAAAAATGTTTAAAAGTCCATTTGTAGATTTTTTTTTTTTGTTTTTTACAAAAATCATGATTTTATGTTTTTTTCTTACACAAAATGTCAAATGGTGTAACCCAAAAAATGGATAAATTTGAAATATTTAATCCATCTAGAATATAAAACTAGTTGATAACATGTGTTTTACATATTTGAGAGAAATAAATTGTTTACTGTCTGGTCCCAGGTTATTAGGGTTATATGCAATATGTTTACGTATGTGTTTGCATATAACCCTAATAACTTGTATTATTTATATACTTAAACCCAAAATTATCCATACCCTATCAAATACAAGGGATTTCTTGATTTTTTTCACTTAAAATTAGTATTTCACCTCAGTTTTTTTCTTAAATAGGACACAAAGAAAGTCTTCCACTATAAAGTGTATATGTATAAAGACAGATTTCCCAGCATGCCCTGCAGGAGCTTTCTATATCATAGTCATTTGTTGATGTGATTTTTGGTTTTCACTCCGTTTATTTACACATTCTAACGAAACACAAATCAATTATAGCTTCAGACTTTCTTTGTGTCTATTTAAGCAAAATTGAGGTAAAATACTAATTTGTATTCGGAGCAAAGACTGGATCAGTGGATCACAGAGCAGAGACTGGATCAGTGGATCACAGAGCAGAGACTGGATCAGTGGATCACAGAGCAAAGACTGGATCAGTGGATCACAGAGCAAAGAACAAGGGGGAGAAGCGTTCCTATGGTCACCATTCGACTAAAAGCAGTAAAGCAGCAGAAGAAATGAAACTTGAACATTTCCGTCTTGGTGCTTTCGTTTTGGTGCCATTTCTCCATCCAGACCAGGACTACGGTAGCGCAGCAACTTCCAGCGGATTATAACGCATCATTTAGAGGAAAGTGACTCTGATGGTGAAGAAAGTGAAGCTGGCATGTTTGATGGAGATTTAGCTGCTGTTGGAATCAGAAACAGAGGATGAGGACTTTGATGGTTTGATTGATGACATTACCCCGCTCTATTTTTAAATACACACACTTGTGTGCTTGTTTTATCCGTGTGTTTTACCATGCGCATGTGATTAAAAAATGTTAGTACTTTGTAATTAATACTTTAATAAAACACAACCAAACTCAGTTTAGTTTAGTATATTTAGGTTTATATTTTATGTGTTAAATACAGTAATGACACACAGAACTGAGACTGAGCCTTTTAGTACGGAGCCTTATGGTCCTGAAAATATGGTAAAAGGTCAAATATGTTAACCAAAAAAGAATCCACATAGAATATAAAATTAGTTGATAACATGAGTTTTTTTTTTTTTTTTGTTAACCGTTTTCAGAAAGTAAAACTATCTAGTATCAAGCCAAAACCCTGTAAACACAGAAAAACCAGACACAAAAGATCAGTTCTGGTTGATTTTAGCATCTGGACGATGCCGTCAACGAGGTGGATCGTCCTGTAAAGAACGTGAAGGTCATGTGACTCCTCGTCCTTCAACACAGCAGAACATCGATCATTCTATAACGTCGACTTCTCTCCACCTGTTATCCACACACAAGATGAGTTTATCACATAATGGTATTGACTGATTTCACATTCTCAGGGCTGATGGGATGCAGAAATTATCCTCGTTCGTACGCGTCGGATGCTCAAATGAGGCTTTAATCAGATCTTAAGATAATTTTCGCAATTTGATTTATGACATTATCTGCGTGAAGGTGAATCAGCCCATTTAGAAAATGTGGTTTGCACCTGTCTAATAGAAAGTGCCTTGGGTTTTGCAATAAATCTTGCCCTCCATGCAGATCACTTTATAAATCTGTACCCTCCATCATTGGCGTCTTAATGTAATGTTACCGGGGGCTGACAATTCAATCATGTGCTCATCAATATTCTGTAAAGATTAGGCTTGTTTTTTCTTTTTTTTTGAAGAGTGTTTTCATATATTTTAGGTCATGCAGCCTCACGACACGAGTTCATGTGCAGTTCTCACGCCTGGAGAAACCACTTCGCTGCAAAATCAGCTTGTTTTTAAAGTTAAAATTCAGCCTCATGCTGATTATCTTATCTATCTGTAATGCAAGGGCTCTGTCGTTCTATATTTGAGTCACATATCTCAACAACAGATTAAATTAACCAAAAATCTCCTATTGCCATACACAGATTTTCCACCAATCTAAATCATGCCTAAATCATTTTTTTTAATCAGTCCTACAAATTTGGGATAATTATCAATTTTGGTTAAAACAGTGATTCTCAATTATTTTCACAGTGAACCAAGCGCTACAGACGCTTCGTCATATTTCCTCGTCTTAGCTTTGGGAGACTTTCGTTTGTCTCTTTATCTCCGTCTCTCTCCGCCTGTCTTCTCATCCCTGTTAAATATGTTTTCATGGTGTCACTTGGTGTCTACACTTCATACTCATACTCTGTGCTGTATGCTCCCTGTGAACACTCTGCTGCCCCCTAATGTAGTGGAGGTGCAGTTGCACTTTTTTCTAGGACAGTAAAAAAAAATGATAAAAAAAGCATGTTCCCCGAGGTCAAACGCCCCCCACTATTTGAGAACCACCGAGTTAACTGGACATTCAGCGTCAGTAAAAAACAGTTGTGGTTAGTTCTAATTTGAAAGAGGTACATGATAATTATTATAACCAAACAGATCTACTTTGCTACTGCAAACTAAAAATAAATAGTTTAAATAGTTTAAACTTCATACTCATACTCTTTGCTATATGCTCTCTGCTCACACTCTGCCAATGAGAGCACCACTGCCCCCTAATGTAGTGGAGGTGCAACTGCACTTTATTCTAGGACAGTAAAAAAAAAAATCTAAATAAAAAAAATTAAAGCATGTTCCCCGAGGTCAAATGCGCCCCCCTTGATGGAGCCTCATGCCCCCCCAGGTGGTGGCCCCCCACTATTTGTGAATTACTGCATTATTACAATATGATTCTATCATGCAATTATATTTCTCTTATTATAATGCAAAATAAATTATCTATAATAATCGTGTGTAAAAAGCATAAATTATGTATTTGACGTGTCAATTTCACAGGATTCATGGTTCCACTCCTGGCCAGGGAACCTGTTTTGCATGTCATACCCCTCCAAAAAAATAAAATCCATATTTGGTTAGTTCATGCGTACGTGATGAACTGCAGCATCAAATATTTTTACTTTTACATTTTACTGGAAGATTAAACGATGACGGCGCGTCCCGTGGCAGCAGATTTCTCTCCTGCACCAACAACAACTTCCTCCTTTTTCCATCAAGGTCCAGAGACTGAACTCCATCTCATTAATCCGTGACTGGATGCAACCTTCAGGCCGTTTTTTACAGCGGCTGGGCTGGAGGCTTCACGGCAGCAGGCGCCCGTAAATCTGTTTTATCAAGCAGACAAGTCGGGGAAACCAGACGTATAAAAGGGTTGTAATCAAAAGCCATTAGCATGGCGCGGCAAATAAAGGTCTGATTTGTTGCACCCGCCGGTTCAGCTTTAAAAAATTTTTGCGATCATTAGATGATTAAACTCGGTGAATCAAACCTGTGCTCTGAGTTCTGCACTCGTTTTTCTTCTCACTTCATGAAAAGCTCTTCCTCGAGACCGCCGTGGTTGCTGTTCCTTCCAATATGACATGTTTATGGTGGCGGCCGGATTACTTTGCCTCCTCTGGACGGTTGTTGCATCAGGCCTGTGATCAAGGACAACAGACGCCATGAGACGATGAAATCTCGGCGGAGCTCTTCTTCATCTTCTTTGTCTTCTTCTTCTTCTTCGTCTGGCACGGGAAACATGAAAACGTGACCTTTAGACACAGTTGGAGTTGTTTACAGTCGTGCTGCAGCAGATGTGGCGGCATATTTCAGTGGAATACTGGGCTGGTGTTGTACTTTAACTTGTGTGAGCGGAGCCTGGAGATCTGACCTGATTTTACTGTTAAAGCAGCTTCAAAGCAAAAAGTAAAGCCTGAACAGTAAACAGGACCCTTCACTGGTGTTTTTCTTTTTAGAAATACATATAATAATCTGCAGATAAGGAGACGGATAAAACACACAAAAGGTATTTCCTGCTGCTATGAGTCTCAATCTAAACAACAACACATGCACTCAGTGAATTCATGGGAGCTGCTGCTAACATTAGCATTAGTTAATGCTAACAATCTGTGTTTCTCTGAGGCGGTTTGGCTCATGTTAAAGTTTTTTTAGCAGCTTGATGCTCTGATAACATGGATCCACACCTCTGACGACTAAACCTAACGTGAAATACGAAATAACAGACCAGGCCTTTATTTGAGACCAGGCCGCAGTTTGGGACAGGCCCTTAATAATTAATTAACAGGCCACTTTCCTGACAAAATTTGTGCTCATATAAAATGTATTTTTCTAAAGTTAGATTACAGTGCTGTAGTTAAACGTATCACGGCTTCTTCAGAGTTTTTTTTCTACATATTTTACCACAGAAAATTAGAATTTCATGTCGTAGATTTTTTTTTTAAATTTTATCAATCCATAATATTAATGTCGTTAATGGTGTGTGATAGTAGCGTAAATTACACCAAGGGTTTATTTGGAATTGGTGCTTATTTATCAAAATGTACACCTTTATTTTTCAAGATGTATGAGAGTTTATAGTAAATAAATTTAAATTGTGGCTTAAACTAGATAGAAAAGGTCAATTCATGACGATAGAGGATGTTAAATATGACATATTGAGTATACACTGAAAGAGAAGGAAGACAGTGGTCAACAGCAAACCTACAGTAGATTTGTGCAAAGTTAAAGGTTAATTGTCTCCTTGACATCGTTAATTGGGGCTACAGTGTTCGTGCTGAAATTTTTTGAGAATCAAAAAAAAAAACACGAATCTCGGAATCGTCCCGCTTGGCGTCGTCTCGCCACGTCTCCGTGAATGATTTGCCCTTTTTATAATTCCAATAGGCTTAACGCAAACCAGTGTTTGGGATTTAGGGCAGCAATAGATGGATTAGAAGGCAGCCCACAGACGGAATGCTAACAGCCTCACATCCTGTGTCTGAGCTGCTGTTTCATGTCGTAAATCTGCCTCGTAGCGTCACCACGCTCCGCCATATTTCACAGTGGCAGTAATAATGCCTTATTATATGATGCGGTAAAACCTTGTGTTATAACAGTGGTAGGTCGAGTACTGGAAGTCTGTATTCAGGTAAAAGTACTCCCTGAAATAAGTAAGTAACCTACTTAAGTAAAACTAGTATCAGATTAATAAATCACTACTAAAAAAGGCAGATATATGCATATATGCAGATACTAATACAAATCCATGATTTGATCTATTATAATCAGTGTGATGCTGCAAATAATCAGTGATGGAAGAATTACTCCTTAACTAATGTAAAAGTACAATAAATACTCGATAACAGGTAAAAGTCCCAGTTTAATTATTTTTTTTAATAAATATTAAAGTTCCATTCAAAATCCGTAAATGATTTGTTGTGATATAGAAGTTAGATCTTCTCAAAAATGCTGTAATTTAAGTAAAATCGCTGTATTATCAGTATAATGTACTTAAAGTATCATCATCATGCCAAGTGTTAGATAATTATGTGTTATATACTCGTTTTTACCAATAAATACCTACAGTATGAGATGTATTTTATATGTATGTTTTATTGCAGGATTTTAAATCCAATTTTAGATACTATGGGCTGATTTATACCAAAAATACTACATAAAAGTTAATATTATATATTATAAATTATAGTATATTTTCTTTCTAAAATCTTCATCTTCATAAAAAGTAATTAAAGTTGTCAAATAAATGTAATGGAGTATAAAGTACAATATTTTTTATATATAGTTGAGTGGAAGTATGTGAAATACTCATTCATCGTCCACATAAACCATGAATTATAGATTTATGTTATTTAACAGGAAAATGCCATAAATGTCATGTGGTGTAATCCTTAAAAACTTGGTACCAGATAGTTTAGTTAAGTTTAAACACATTTTATCAACTAGTTTTATATTCTAAGTGGATTAAATATTTAAAATGTATTTTTCTTTTAAGATAAGATAAGATAGATAAGACTTTATTGATCCCACAACGGAGAAATTTGCTTGTTACTGCAGCGTACAGAGTAAAGAAAATAAAAGCTATAAAAAAAAAAAAAAACACAACACTATGTACGAAATTCGTAGAATTTGTTGATCAGCATACACAGTATGCATTAGGGACATAAGAATGGATAAAAAATACTAATAAATAGCAAGGAACAAGTATGAATAAACAAAACATATATACATACATACATGCACGTACACACATATTTACATGTTTGCATATATATATACGCACTTACACACATGTACACATACACAGCTAATGCATACTAAAGGTGCAGGGTGTGTGTGTAGAGAAAAGTGACTGAAAAGTTTTTCAGTTATATTTGATATTTTGTCCAAAAATCACACAAAAATCATGATTTTTGTAAAAAGAAATGATACGAATATGCTTTAAAAGAACTGACCATGATTTGTCATTGCACCTAATGTGTTTTCCTGTTCTAAATGTTTGCAGCCTGTCCAACCCTCCTTGTTTTTCCTTGTACGATATGAGGGTCTAAGGACAAACTGTACAAGTTTGCACAAATAAAACAGTGACTTGACCTGAAAAACTGACTGAACTTCCCACCGGTGTGTGTGTGTGTGTTTTAACCTCATGGTGTGTTTACTGCAGCATTTAACGTGAATTCACAAGGAACTGAAGCGTCTGTTCTGCATTTTAACAAAGCCTCTTGATCAGGGAGGATGGTTGTTTGCTGCAGTTGTTGTTTTTCGGGGCAGATACTGTTTACTCTGAGCTCCCAAAATTCCACCCCCCCCCTCCCCTCTTCTCCTGGAGACAACTCAAAGACCCCCCGCCGGCAGCTCGGCGGAGCGTCTTTATCTGGCTTCTCCCGCTCCGCCGCCTTTCCTCCGGCTTCGCCTCATTGTGTCGGCGGCGACATGATGCCGTTCGTTAGAGCATCGGCACCAACGGATAAAAGAGGTTCCCCGTCTCATCCCACGTCGCTGAGCCTGCGTGTGAATTAAAACGAGGCGAAGAGGCCGGGAAGTGCAGGTTCAGGGAATTTTCCAGTGCAGAGCGACGGGAGATAACTTTCAAAGTTATGAGCTTTGAGAAGCAGTGTGTGTCCATGCACAACAAGGAGTCGCATGCAAACCCCCCCCCCTCCTCAGCATCATAGCTGTGTGAATCACACCGACTCATGTCTCCAATGTCACCTCGTTTTTTGTTTTTTTTAAATCACCAGACTAATGGCTGTTCAGATCTTTGTTTGGAAGTTTGTCCCCTTTGGTTATTTTCACAAGGATGCGTGGAAGTGAGTCTTCGCCATTAATTAGGCAGAACTAAGATTACAGTTCCCTGACAAAAGGCTGCAGCGTCACAGGCATAATTAAGGGTCGTTTTGAATCCAAATGAAGGTAGACTTTATTTGAACCTTCATGAGCTATTAATTAGGCTAATTTATTGCTAAATTAGCGCCGTGATAAAGGTCATAAAGACAAAAAGGTGTTTGCAGTAACTAATCTGTGAGTCCACTAAAAGAAACTTCCTTATACGATAATTACTAATGCATGCATGCAGCTTACTTTGTCCTACGTTTGGTATAAATTGATGGCTTCCTCTCCGACTAAGCAACCCAAAACTGCAATTAAAACTTTTGTTGGACGTCTCCACATCTCTAGATCCAAATAATTACCTGTTTGCTGCATTGACTCAAAGAAAAGAGGGATTCAGTATTTCTGACGCTTCAGGAAGCAGAAAGTTCTGCTTCCAACGGTCGATTTTCCCTCTCACTGGAATTCTGAGCCAAAACTAACTGATATGAGAAGAAAAAAAAGAGGAAACTTCTTTTTTCTCTAATTGGGAAAAGAATCACTGCGGGTGATTATCATATTTCAGTTATTTTTATGGCATGTGCCTTAATAAATAAGTGAAATGTGATCGCCGTTCCCTGGTCAGTTTTTCCAAATTATGATAGATTCTAATATGATTTTCCACTCCACTGAGCTGCAGTCGTGTCCCGTCGCGAAAGTATAAGCAAAAGCGGATTAAGTGGAACCCTGTGAGTTATGTTTACTGCCTGAAAAAGGAAACACGTTTCTCTCACGAGCCACTTTCAGGATAAAATACCGTCGCGTTTGGCTGAGTCATGTAAAAAGAGCCGAACATAGATCATCGGCCACCCTTCCCGGTTCTGTATTTCCCCTGGATTTTATGAGATGTGATATCCCTCCACAGGAGTCCACTCACGCTCTGCCACTTTATTGTTTTCACATCTCTCTCCCCCCCGGCAGCCCGGCGGTGGAATTAATTTCACTCATGTAAGCAAAATACTGTCACTGCAGTAATCCGGTAAGAACGACTATTTATTTCACTCCTCTCTGGCGGTATCGACCCGTGGAGCTACCCGAGCCCCGTGGTGGGATCGGGTTCCAGCCAGAGTCCAGGCAGGTGATCCGGTGTGTGTCAACCAGCCTGGCATCCAACAAGTTTAAATTCAATACTTCCTGTCATGAATGTTTACCGTACAGTGGTGGTTTAACCAAATAGGCAAATAACCAGGGGCGGTGAGGGTGGTTATCACGTCAGTGACAAATCATGAGAAAGTCTACAAAAAAATTAAAATTCCATTCAAAGAAGCATTCTTCAGGTCTCTCAAAATGTACATTTTGTCTTCATCTTGGTTTCTTGTCATTTTTTTCCCACAAAAATTAAGATTGTGTGCAATTTTTTTTTTTACATAAAAGGTCAAAAGGTGTAAACGAAAAAGAATCCACCTAGAATATAAAACTAGTTGATAGCATGTGTTTATTTTAATTTTTAAATTAATTTTTAAGAGAGTTAAACTATCTGGTACCAAGTTTTTAGGATTACGCCACATCACCCTATTAACCCCTTATTGCATAAAATATTACTTATAAGTTATACAATGTTTTTATTACTTAAAATGGCCTTAACAATTAAAATAAGTTATATTTGAAAATAATAATGAAAAAGTTGTAAACATTGTCTGAGGATAGTTAGGACTCAATTAAGTTTAATGCACTATGAATTTTCAATATTTGCATATTTTTGCCATATGGAAACAAATCTATTTTAGCATGGTAGAAAAAATAAATAAATAAATAATATCAAAATGTATTTAAATGTAAAAAAAAAAAGTTTACTTGCCCCACATAGTGGTTCTAACTTTTTATTTAATGAATAGGTTGTGAGCTCACGTGTCAAATGTCCATGAGAGGTCATGTGACCGAACAAATTGTGTGCCCTTCAATATAAAAGCCCTGTTTTCACACCTGACTGTAAAATTATCCGCTGCGCGTGAGACTGTAACGAGGGAGCATAGTCACGTGACGCAGAGCCTTCTCATTGGTCAGTACGCACGTCGCGGGTCAAAGGTTAAACCAATCAACGTTCAATGAGGCGGGACGTCACCAACCGCCATCGACTGGGACTTTATTTTGAAAAGGTGCAAATATGGAGAGGACGAATGAGCGAAACGTAAAAATAAAAAAGAAGAAAAAAGACGGAAATACTAATAATTTAAAACCTGTACCGTAAAAAATAAAGACGGTAACTACTGCGGACGAGCGGAGGAGGAGGCAGCGCGGAGTGGTTTTGGATTTAGCGGCTTCAAGTTCAGCTTCAGCCCCGGAAGACGACGCCGGGTCTCCCGCTTCACCACCACCACCGGCGTCCCGTTAACCCGCAACCGAGAGACTCTGGACCGGCTCAGTTTACTACAAACTTCTGAATTCATCAGCGGATTCTGAAAACATCATGTGATTACGAAAAAAAAATACTAAACATCGCTGTCTTTACTGCGCATGTGCACGTGTCTAAATTCCTCAGACACGTGATCGGAATTATTTGGGACTGCGTTAACTGATGGTGGAATTTAAAAAAAAATATATTTTTTGGAAGCAACACATGGACAAACATGGCAACAAGTGTAGAGGTAAGCTCCTATTTATCCCCAACTGTGTGTTTTATTATGGAGGAGAAAATCAAGCTAGACAGGCTAAATATGTGTGGTAGGTGATTCACCAGGTTTAGCACATGGTGATTAGCTCAAAGTGAAGTTTATAGATTTATTAGGTTTATTCGCAACTGTCATGGCCAAAATTATGAAAATGTGAGCAGCATGTTTGGCAAATACACTTGGTTCCAGGTGCACTTAAACCCCCTAAAAACACAGCACCTACTAATTCATCATACACCTATGCTGCCCATTTATTAAAGCAGCAGTTCTCAAATAGGGGGGGGTGGCGTTTGACCTTGGGGAACATGCTTTTTTATTTTTAATCATTCATTTTTTTTACTGTCCTAGAATAAAGTGCAGTTGCACCTCCACTACATTAGGGGGCAGCAGAGTGTTCACAGGGAGCATACAGCACAGAGTACGAGTATGAAGTGTAGACACCAAGTGACACCATAAAAACATATTTAACAGGGATGAGAAGACAGGCGGAGAGAGACGGAGATAAAGAGACAAACGAAAGTCTCCCAAAGCTAAGACGAGGAAATATGACGAAGCGTCTGTAGCGCTTGGTTCACTGTGAAAGACCGGTGTGTTGCTGAGTCTGAAATGTTGGAGACAGAGAAATTAAAGACATTACACCACAATCACTGATAAGACCATTTATGTAGTTTTATTTTTCAGTATCATATGGTTCGACATGGTCAGTCAAAACATGTTTATAGTTTAATGTTGTAAGTTGGTCCATATTTCTTTCTTTTTTTATTCTCTTATACATTAATAAAGATACAGTGTTATGCAGAGGTACAATTTTATAGACAAATGATTCTATTTATAGTCACACGAGATGTTTTCTTCTTTTATTGGGGGTGTGCAACAGAAAATAATTGAGAAGCACTGCATTAAACCTAGTTCACACAGTTTTTTAAGGCGAGGCACCTCGCTTACGTCCCTAAAATTCCTGCATAGTATTTTAAAATCTCTCAAAACCCACTGGCTAACACGTCAGCGAGTTTAGCTGCGACTTTATTTGTCACTTCAACACGGGCTACTGTGGCTTCCAGAGAATCTGCAGCTCGCTGCATTGTCAAAGATCCTCAGGAAATGCCAGTATTATCATCTAATAGAACAGAATCAGAGCCTAAACATATTTATGAACACGCATAACAGTAGCATATGTAACACAACCCCCAGGTTACCACCTCGCTTAACCCATTTTCTGCAGGAAACACTGGTGTTAATAGCATTGCTAACTCCTGTGAGGAGGTCAACTCTTTTATTTTTTATTTTTTGGACCTCTGCACTCTCTTTATACATTTAGCAGCATCTCAATGCATCGCTAGCATACATAAATACGTTTAGACTCTCATTCTGTTCTGTTAGGTGATGGCCTTTCAACACTGAACAATGCAGCAAGCTTTAGCAAGTGATTCTTTTCCATATGGATAAAAGAGGGCAGTACTGATGACAGTAAAATAGCAGCAAAACCTGCTTGGTTTTTGCATGTGTGGATGCTGAATGTTAGGTAAGGTGGTGAGGTGGACCCTTCCCTATGAAGCGCTGTGTGAATCCCTGGATTCTTGATGACAGTGATGCGTGTGTGTGTGTGTGTGTGTGTGTGTGTGTGTGTGTGTGTGACAGCTGCTAAACTGAGCATCACGCATCTGGACAGGTTACTGGCAGATGAACTTATCCAGTTCAGGCACTTTGTGCAGAGTGAGACTTCACCTACACAGCTGCTGAGAAGTCCTGAGGAAAAATGGGATTTAAAAACAACATTTCAGAATGTTTTTGTTGCACCAAGGATGTTTTTTCTGTTTGTTTTTTAACATTGCCTTTCTCTATTTGCGAGGATGAGAGGTCGTTTTGAAGCGAGTCAATAAGTAAATGACCCCGATGTCGCATTCACGACGCTCTGCACTTTTAATCATGTTCGTCTCAACATGAACTCATTAGTGATTTTGATTTTGAAGATGTTGTGCAGCAGTTTGCACATTTAAAGTCAAGAAAGAATTCTGTGTGAGCTTTGTTTGCGATATTGAATCAAGCATGTCAAATGTAATAATGCACTTTTTAATTACCTAGAGTGTAAAAATGAGTTTTTCTTCTTTTCTTGTCTTGAGAGACAGTGACTGGTTTTGAAGTATGTTTCACTAAAATGTTCACATTTGTCTTCTCGTGTTGAATTGATAAGTGGCAGGTTGCTTTCTGTTTTTAAGACTTATAATGATTTTAATTTTAGTGTAATGACAAAATGTCCTTACTTTTGTCACATTATTTGAGCAGATGATGCTGCATCATAATTTTTGTCTCTGGTGACTACTACACGACTTGTTCTTATTGACCTGTGAGATGGGAGGTTCTGTTTAAAATGAGATGAGGACCATGTTGTCACTTATTTTGTGTTAAAAACAAAAAAAATAGATGATTTGAACGTAGATGCTCCTTTAAATTGTCTTAACATATGCAAATAGCCTAGGCAAGAATATGCATTTTCATAAATTATTTGCACAACTGTACATCAAAATACTTCTATATATAGTATTCTAACCTAATTTTGCTGATCTGAATGGTGGAAGCAAAGTGACATTAATAGGGTGCTTTTTAAGTGTTAATCTGGCCCTGTTCCTTTGTTCCCAGGATCCATAAGTCCACAGAGTTATTTAGAGGAAACATGAGAAGCTGTTTCCTGACACCGTATGGAAGTAATATGACGTGGACCATGGTGGAACTAGTCAAAAGGTTTTTTTTTCATTCACCAGCACTTCTGTACAGGTCTCAGCATAATCAGCCTGTTTCTGAGGGAACTTATCAAATGGTCAGAGTTATTGAGTCATGAAAGTTAATAACTCGCTGAGGTGAAAACTCGCCTAGCATCCACGCTTTTTAAGCGAACTCTCCCACTCCATCACTCTACATCCGTCTCTCAGCCAATGTAAAACACAAGATGACATGACTCGGGTGCCTGATTCCGGGTTAGAGGTGATAATCTTTCATCAAACCAAGTCATCAAATCATCACTAATAGGGTGAAATATGACCCGCATGGAACATTGGTTTTGTTGTGTGTATGAAGCTGTTTTAAAGCCGTATTCCAATAACAGAAGTGCATTTTATTTATTAACCAGAGAGGCATTCAGAGAAAGCGCAGACCCCTGCCAAGCGTATTCTGACTCCTGCCCAACATCGCTGTTCTATACTTATTGAATTCATGGGCTGTTGTGGAATGAAAAGAATCAGTTTTCATCACTGATGTCTGAATAGGGACTGTTGTTGACATGCTGGGTGAATTTGATCAATCTGCTGCAGAACGCAATGCACACAACAAATTTCTGCAGATGCATAGATTAAAAAGGAAAAAAAAATCTTTAAATAAAAGATGCCATCTAAAATTATTACTAGAAATAAAGTGAAAACTAGCAAAGCTATGGCAGTGTGCTGTGAAACATGGTTATAGATTACTTTAAAAATAAAGTTGCTATTTTGGCGATAAATCATGTGCATCTTCATGTTTGCATAATGAAAATTAAGGTGAATAAATATTAAAATATGTATGCAAGGTACAGCCTCAACAGTTCATAGCTACCCCTGGTATGGAACGTCTTTTTGGTGTAATCAGTGTCCTCTATTAGCGTCTCTCATGAAGATTGCAAAGAAAATAAGTGATCTAGTTACCAGATTTCACCACCAGGGGGCTTCAACATTGGCACCAGTTTCAAGATCCATCCATCCATCCATTTTCTATCCCGCTTATTCCTTTTCAGGGTCGCAGGGGTCTGCTGGAGCCTATCCCAGCGCATTTATGGCGAGAGGCAGGGATACACCCCAGATGGTCGCCAGCCAATCGTGGGGCACACACACCATTCACTCACACACACACTCACACCTACGGGCAATTTAGAGTTGCCAATTAACCTGAGCATGTTTTGTATTGTGGGAGGAAGCCGGAGTACCCGGTGAGAACCCACGCAGACACGGGGAGAACATGCAAACTCCACACAGAAAGGTCCCAGACCCAGGCCCAAGGAGGTCTTGAACCTGCGACCTTCTTGCTGTGAGGCATCAGCGCTACCCACTTCGCCACCATGCCGCCCCGTTTCAAGATCCATTTATTGCAATGTTACCAAACAAGAAAATATTCAAAGTGATCCAGAAACCAGGACAATTCTTCCGGATCCATATTTCATGGTAAAATTCCCAACATTTGCTAAATAATTTGACGTTGGCTTAAACATAACATAGGTTAGCTTGTGTTAACAGAATATTGGACTAGGACGCCCATCGGTTTGGACTGAGGTGGTGGATCCGACTGTTCCATTGTCTAAAATCATTTCTACCATTTTCATGAAATCTCATTAGCTGGCGTGACAGGGGATCGTCTCTATGTGAACGAACAGTGGGAGCTAAGAGCTGAATATAATTAGAGGACCGGCTGTGGAAAAGATATATATGTGCGCGGAACAGGAGTTATCATGGGAAGAAGATGACTGGAAGTTGAAAATGAGAGGTTTTAGGACCGCACTGAAAGTGTCAACATTTGATAGGGGCAGAGAATGATGGAGGATCATTCACATTTCTTCTAGGATCTGCCTGGTACTAAGTCAGAGCATGAAAACAGATGATGTTTTTGTCTTCATCCTATCGATATCCCACTTGATCCAGTCTATTATATCTTTAGGGGAATACCCAAGGGTTTAGATGACACACCAAGCGTAATACTGTTCATCTGTTGACAGGAAAATTATGACAAAATTGGAGGTAATCCCGATAAACCGTAAACGCAGTGTACTCAAAACTCTGAGAACGGGTCTTCACAATGAGAACAGCATAACTACAAATTATAGTGGAGGCTTTTTCTCCACAGAGATGGATGCCGGTAACGCCGTTAATGCCCGAGTGAAAGGACACAACAATGCACTCAATGTCAAGAAGCGTTTGTAGTTGGAAAAAACTATTTTCTTTTTTAAAAAAAACACTGTTTGTAAGGGCTTCTTTCACGTCTCCTATTTGACTCTGGTTTATTATTTCTCATTGGTAGGTGCGTAACATCTGGTTTGCTTTTGGATCAGTGACAAATCATGTTTAGTACGAAATGTACATTTTGTGTTCATGTTGGTTTCTTTCTCTATTTTTTGACATGAAATGTCAAATGGTCTAACCAAAAAACAATGAAAAAAAATATATAATCCACCTAGAATATGAAACGAGTTGTCCCAAATATGACTCATATCTTCAGAAGAAAGCCTAAAAGAGTGTTTTGTTCAGTTGTTTTACTTCCAAAAAGTCAATGACATGTAATAAAATACTTCCAAAAGGTGTTCTGTAATAATTTACATCAGAACATATACATTTACTTTGGGTTTGAGTTTTTATTAGGTTTGTTTTTATATTGGATGTCCTCAGGTTTTCAACACACGACAGTTTTGTAACTAACCCTATTAGGCCTTTATTGCATGAAATATTACTTTGATAAGTTAAAAATGATTTTATTGCTTAAAATGGCCTAAATAATAGATATATTTAAAGAAAATAAGGAAAAGTCTCAGGATAGTTTTGCCACAGTGCAAATTACAGTTGTATTTCACTTTTTGCTGCTTCAAATATATCTCTATGTGATGGAAAAAGCCAGAAATGTAATGTAAGGGTGATCAGTGAATCATGTCCAAGGTCGGCACTTGGAGCCAAAATCAAATCAAAGGCCAGAGTTTTGCTGCAATTTTGCAATTGGGCGGGAGAAAGGCAGCCTTCAAGTAATTTTTAGATCACATAGATGCCGTATTTTCACGACCATAACCGTACTAAAAGGCTCATTACTGTATTTAACACAAACATAAGGCACCTAAATATAGGGGAGGGTTTATATACACACATAGATATATACACTAAGAGTGGGAGCTAAACTGAGTTTGGTTGTGCTTTATTTAAGTATTGATTACAAAGTACTAACATTTTTTAATTATCATGCGCATGGTAAAACACACGGATTAAACAAGCACACAAGTGTGTGTATTTAAAAATAGAGCGGGGTAATGTCATCAATCAAACCATCAAAGTCCTCATCCTCTGTTTCTGATTCCAACAGCAGCTAAATCTCCATCAAACATGCCAGCTTCACTTTCTTCACCATCAGAGTCACTTTCCTCTAAATGATGCGTTATAATCCGCTGGAAGTTGCTGCGCTACCGTAGTCCTGGTCTGGAGGGAGAAATGGCACCGAAACGAAAGCACCAAGACGGAAATGGTCAATTTTCATTTCTTCTGCTGCTTTACTGCTTTTAGTCGAATGGTGACCATAGGAACGCTTCTGCCACTCGTTCTTTGCTCTGTGATCCACTGATCCAGTCTCTGCTCTGTGATCCACTGATCCAGTCTTTGCTCTGTGATCCACTGATCCAGTCTCTGCTCTGTGATCCACTGATCCAGTCTTTGCTCTGTGATCCACTGATCCAGTCTCTGCTCTGTGATCCACTGATCCAGTCTTTGCTCTGTGATCCACTGATCCAGTCTCTGCTCTGTGATCCACTGATCCAGTCTCTGCTCTGTGATCCACTGATCCAGTCTTTGCTCTGTGATCCACTGATCCAGTCTTTGCTCTGTGATCCACTGATCCAGTCTTTGCTCTGTGATCCACTGATCCAGTCTCTGCTCTGTGATCCACTGATCCAGTCTTTGCTCTGTGATCCACATCCCCGTTATTTTATCTACAATCCATTCCCACACTTCCTCTACATACATACATAGGGAGCACCAACATTTTGAAGAAAATATAAGACTTTAATGTGCACCGTATAGTCGTGAAAATACGGTAGATAATTTAAACCTGAGCACATGAAAGTTCCAATTCAATGCTAGTGGCAGCGCTGCATTTAAAATGTGTTTTTTTTTTTTTTTTTTCTTCACACAAACAGCCTCTGATGTGACCACCAGACTTAGAGGGGGAGAACTGATAAATAAAGCTTGTAATCGAGAGACTCTGTTGTCACCGCTCCACAAGCTCATTGTATTCAAGAGGGAAACTTGGGTAGAAAAAAAGTGTGTTAGGTTATATAGACTGAAACCTTTGAAACGATATGGAGAATCTGGGGGGAAAAACATTTTTCCCTGCGATAGGCGTGCAGCCGAGCGGTTCCTGCACAGTCGGATGATTATATCACAGCTTCAAAAACAATTAAGCAGCCGAGTCATGATGAGGGAACACAACGCTTTATTTTAACAGCTCGATCTCGAGGTCTCATTCTAAAAACATTGGCGTTGATCCGTTCTCGTAAAAAAAAAGGTTCCCCCACAAAAATGTTGGGCTGCGTTCAGCCACAGAAACATTAATAACGAGGGTTGGCCGTTCCCGTGGTCCCAGAGGTGTTGGACGGGGTCGAGGTCGGGGGTCAATGAAGGTTCTCACACGGCAAACAAAGAACAGCGTTTCTTTATGGACCTGGGTCCTCGCTCAGCGTGGTGCTGAAACAACACAAACCGCCGCCACGAAGCTGTGCTGATGTTAACACTGGTTGTAAAAGGGGCTTCTTTCACGTTTCCTGTGTCTCTGGCTTGTTATTCGCCTGGTTTAGTCGGCGTGTCATCTGGTTCGCTTTTGGATCAGTGACAAATCATGTTTAGTAGGATGAGAAAGTCAAAAACGTCTTAAAATACAGTTTTAAGAATCATTCATCAAGTCTCTCAAAATGTACATTTTGTGTTCATGTTGGTTTGTTATTTAAAAGTCCATTTGTACCATTTATCTTTACAAAAATCATGATTTTGTGTAATGTTTGACACAAAATGTCTATCAAACTAGTTATAGTATATATAGTATATATAAGTTTTAGGTTTAAGTTTTTAGGGTAATAATGCATTTCCTTTACAAAAAAATCATGATTTTGAGTCATATGACACAAAATATGGAATGGTGGAACCTAAAAATTATAAATTTTATATATTTTAATCCATCTGGAATATAAACCTTTTGAAGACGGCTATTTTTAGGTTTAAAAGTCCATTTGTACCCTTTATTTTTACAAAAAAAATCATGATCTTTCTTTATACAAGATGTATGTATCCTAAAAATGATAAATTTGATATATTTAAACCACCTGTAATATAAACCTTTTGAAGAGAATTAAACTATTTTTAGGTTTAAAAGTCCATTTGTACCCTTTTCTTTTACAAAAAAAATCATGATTTTATGCTTTTTTTTATACAAAATATAAAATGCTGTAACCTAAAAATGGTAAATTTTATATATTTAATCCACCTAGAGGATAAAACTAGCTGATATGATGCATTTTAATGTTATAAAACAATTTTTAAGGGAATTAAACTATTTTTAGGTTTAGGTTTTTAGGGTAGTGCATTTCTTCTATAATATCATGTTCTTTTACAAAAGATTTTCCCCACAAAAGTCATGATTTTGTGCGACAAGTTTTTCGATTACACCACCACACAGTTTTTAATTGTCCCAAATATGACTCCTGTCTTAAGAAGGAATCTAAAAGGCAGTGTTTTATTCAGTTTTTTTATGTAGATTAATCCAACAAATGATTTTTTTATTAATAAAACTGAAATGGTGTAAATTCCATGAAATTTTACTGCTAGTTTCCAAAAACACAGAATGTGATGTTATTACTCTTGTGCGGGTGGACTTATATGATGTCTAATATTAACAAAAAAGACATTGAAATATAATACTGCCAAAAGGTGTTCTGTAATAATTCACATGAGAACAAGAAATACTTTACTCATTAGGTAATTTCTATATTGGATGATTTTCACCATACAACAGTTTTGTAACTAACCCTATTAGCCCTTTTATTGCATGGAATATTACTTTGACAAGTTGTTTGGAATGTTCTTATTACTTAAAATGGCCTTAATAATAGATGTTTTTAATAATAATAGGAAAAAAGTCGTTAACATAGTCTCGGGATGGTTTCATGCTATGTAAATCAGTAGGACTCCATTAGGTTTTATGCACTAGGAATGGTCCATATTTGCATCATATTGTTGAAATATGGCAGCAAATCAGTTTTAGCATATTAGAAAAATAAAACAAAATTTAATAAAATCAAAATTTAAATGTGTGTGTGTGTGTATATATATATATATATATGTATGTATGTGTGTGTGTGTGTATATGTGTATGTGTGTGTGTGTATATGTGTATATATGCGTTTATATATATATACATATATGTATGTGTATATGTGTATGTATGTGTATATATGTATGTGTATATGTGTGTGTATGTGTGTATATATATGTGTATGTAGGTATGTATGTATGTATATATATATATGTATGTGTATGTATATATATATGTGTGTGTATATATATGTATGTGTATGTATATATATATGTGTGTGTATATATATGTGTGTGTGTATGTATGTACATATATTTTCAACATTAGGGACATAAGTATTGTGATTAAGTACATTTCATAGGTACTTGAACTTCATAAGTATTTACCCATAATGCTCCTTAATGCTTCACTCTACTACATTTCAGAGGAAAATATTTTAGTTTCTTATCCACTACATTTGTCTGACAGCTTTAGATGAACCATCTGGTACCTGGTTTTTTGGGTTACACCACATGACAGTTTTGGCATTTTGCATTTTATTGTTTGAGTGAATGATTGTTTTAATATAATTATCAATTATAGGTATAGTCACATGTTGTAATAAGGCATTGGTGACTAAACTTGTCATCCATCCATCTCTAGCTATCCACCTACCTATGCTGCAGCCTTAAAATTTACCTTAATTGGAAGTGAACAGCCGAGCCCATACAGTAATGACCACGTGTTTCCAAGCTTATGACTGGAACTGTATATTCATGCAGCAATAGATTGCGTATATATAATGTGTAATTACTGGAAAAGAAAATACAGAATGAGAGTGAATGCCAAAAGAATTGAGATAATGTGTGATTCACTGTGGGACCATGTGACAGTTTTCTGGTGGGGTTTGCATTAGAGAAATAAGAAATCAGACCCAATTAAAGCTGCACTGCTTTATGTGTGTATTTTCTTCTTTTTGCCTCTTTAGGCAGCTCAACCAGCTGTAAACGGGGCACTGACATATTGTCACTCTATAATATTCTCATGGAAAGTGGTGGAAACTGTTGCCTGGTTACACGTCTACTGTAGCACACATGGCGACATTAGCATTCAATTGGAATAATATATTTCTGTCCACCTGACTGGTCTAATATGGGGGAACAGCGGAGTGGAATCCTAATTCTCTGTGAGCGTTTGTCATCTGATCTGCTGTTGATATGAAAACACCGATTAGAGCAGCTTTAACAATGCAAAGCAGATGTTTTGGACTAATGAAGGACACGTTATTTCCTAGAGACTGTCATCACAACTAATTCCACAGTAATGTTGTGCCTGTTCGAGGGCTTTTTCACAGTTTAAAGCTGCTATGTGAAGATGTTTTTGTCAGATAATAACACGTTTTGAAAACATTTCTCATACACTTTAAAGGCGCTGCTGTCTGCCACAGTGTTTTAAAATTAACACTGATGGTGTATGAAGTTTAATATTCTCAAAATTCTAATTATTCATTCCTTCATTACCCACTAGTTTACTGGTAGGTTTTCATATTGACCAAGTAAATGACTTGTTACTGTAGAGCAGTGGTTCTCAAATAGTGGGGCTCGGTCAAGAGGGGCGCGTTAGACCTCGGGGAACATGCTTTATTATTTTAAGTTTTTTTTACGGTCCTAGAATAAAGTGCAATTGGACCTCCACTCCTTAGGGGGCGCTCTCATTGGCAGAGTGTGTGCAGGGAGCATACAGGACAGAGTATGAGTATGAAGTGTAGACACCAAGTGACACCATGAAAACATATTTAACAGGGATGAGAAGACAGGCGGAGAGAGACGGAGATAAAGTGTAGACACCAAGTGTTTCAATTTTATTTTCAGTATTATATGGTTTGACATGGTAAGTCAAAAAATTTTTATAGTTTAAGTTTAAGTTTTCACTTTAAATCTTTTCTGTTAGTTAATAAAGCTATTCTTTGTTGTAAGTTGGTCCATATTTCTTTCTTTTTTACTCTCTTACACGTTAATAAGGATACAGTGTTATGCAGAGGTACTTTTAACAATTTTAGGGAGGCGCAAGATGTTTTTCTCCTTTCGTAGGGGGGGGCACGACAGAAAATAATTAAGAAGCACTGCTGTAGAGTTAGTTTTCTAATACCATATTTTTTATAATCGAGCTATGTTTCCATGTACTATGTAATATCTTGTGTGTAAATTTACTCAACTATGTGTTTTCTATTACCATCTAGGTACTTTTGCCGAGTAGATATTGGTTTTTTGAAAATGTTTGTTAGTCTGCTTATTTATGACCAGGATTATGGTAAAACTACTGGGCGGTTTGTTGCTGGTTGATTGTAGAATTAGCCAGGAATTAACCTATTACAATTTTTTGGTGGTCACATTTTTTTATCATATTTACCCCAAACTCTATTATCTTTCTCTAATCCTCGCTAAAGTATTTTTTTTGTACCTAACCCTAAAAGTTGGTACCTAAACCTAAGAGTCCACAGTAACCACACTTGATATCATACAGACTCTACTATGAAACTACAATAAATACTTGTGCTCCTAATAGTTTCTTGTTATGTTTCCATCTACTTACTAGGTAATAAATCGGTAATTGCTATCCAAATTATTTTACTACTTTCTTAGCATTTGTATTTTGAGTCATAGACACAAAGAAATGCTTCAACTAGGACTCAAACACGGGTCTTCTGCTTATGAGGCAAGAACACTACCCCTTACACCACCACAGTGTTATAGTACAATATAATTATTAATTACAGGTATAGTCAGTGTGACTTGCATGTTGTATGGTAGATAGATCAGTATACAGTTGTATTTACAGTTATAATATAATCAGTGGATCGTAAAATAAAGTGTTGTCCTCTTTTCTTAAAGTATCATTAAATCCTAACCATTGTGTGAATTATGATTTAAAATATATTTGGACTATATAAGATGAACCCTGCACCCGGATCAGGAGGCTCCTGGCACCTGCTGCTCTGGAGACGAGCACCGGGAAAGCTTTAGAGTTCGTGACAGGAATCCCGATGAGTGCAGGTGGATCACATGGAGCATTCCTCCATGTTTTTATTCATGAATACAGCAATTGATGCAGTACAGAGAGCAGCAGCAGTGAAAGAAGTGAACACCCTTCAGGCCGATGGGGAGAGAGGTGCCGTTGAATAATTGAAAAGTCCTGCCACGCTGGGTCAGAGTGTTTTGTCGGCAGGGATCAGTCGCCTGACGCCTGACGTCATGTTCGGGTGACGTGATGCAGGGGGGAACCTGTTGGATTGCAGAAGGTGACAGGTGTTAAGGTGTTCATTTGCAGCTTTTTTATAGACTAGTGCAGTGGGATACGCTAGTGGATGGGTTCAACCTTTCATTTAGTAAAATATATTTAGTGGCATAGACACAAAGAAATGCTTCAGCTAGGACCAAACGTGGGTCTGCTGCTTATGAGGCAAGAACACTACCCCCTAGACCACCACAGTGCACTTATAGTACATTATTGATGATAATAATATAATGTTTTGACTTCCCATTGTGCAATGTGCAAACTATATCCGAAAGTTATTCAGAGAGATATGACTGAAAGACGCTCCTTGATTTATAGATAGATTAAAAGCACAATATGTCATCAAAACATATCTAGTAAAAAAAAATAAATAATCCAAGGTCAAGCATTTTGTAAAGCTGTCACCTTTTTATTATCCCAAATGTGTACATAGACTTGAGAATTGTAATAAAATATGTATTATATTTCAATCCAATCATGTTATAGAGTCCCATTGTTGGACTATTAATATTCCCTTTACACATGTCAGTGTTTTAAAGTGTGTTGTGTAAAAACTATGCATTTTTACACCTTGTTCATTTATTAACAGTCTTCTACCAGATGAAGGATTTTAGCTTGGGAGCAGTGTCAAACAAGGAAACTGAATTTTTAACTTGAAACTGCTTTGTTTAAGCAGTAGTTATAAGCATGTGTGCCCCATGATAGGCTTTGTTTTATAGAGTAGAAAACATCTACAGATAATTAGCCTCGCAGTAAAAACCTGCTGAACATCTGGATTTTAAAATCGCTATCAGAGAAATTGATTTTTATTCAGTGTTTTTACTTATTGTTTCAGGGAGAGAGGATAATGCTCCTCCGTCTGGATCTTGAGTTATTTGAGAAACAAGCTGAGCTAATGTTGGTGGTGACTTATTAAGTCATTGACTTCATCTTCTGCTATTGTTCAGATGGAGACACCCCGAGCAGCAGGGTATTACAGGCTCTGTGTTTAAATGGCCTTGATAAACACATTATGAGTGTAAATATATTAATGGCAGCCTTGCACACCAGGCAAAAGAAATGTGCACAGACAACTGAGTTTATCATGTCATTCAAATGGGCCATAAGTCAGCCCTGACCTGGCTTTTATTTCCCCCCGAGCAGCCATTTCCTTGTTTTTAAATGCCTCTCCACCATGACCTGGCAGCACAATAACTTCTCGCAGGGAGGTTTTTTAAAAGAGCCAGTAACAAACGTGGCCGCTGGTGATGGAATCGGTTTTCTCGAGACAGGCCGAACAACCAAGCATAGCATTATGCTTCTTCACGGAATCGATCCCGTTGGAAGGAATGTTGCTTGAATTAGGCCGTGTTGCTCCGAGACGCCGCTTTTTCGAGAGTCTGAAAAAATGCTCCGATGTTTATTCATCGGTCTGGGATGTTTATCTGGGGGATAGGAATCGATGGATGAAAACAGAATGGGTCCATTTGAAAGAATGCTCTTGATTCTCTTAATGTGCTTATCTAGTCAAGCAGATTCAAAGGAATCAAAAAATCCTTTAAACTATTATTTCATCCGCACACCTCATTTACTCCTTATTAGACCTCAGTAAATATTGGCTCAGGAGTCCGCGGCCTGCTTTCTGAACATGCATCCACTAAATTAAACTGGAAGTGCTGGATAAAATGTTTTTTGCGTTTCTGTTGTTTTTCCATTACCTTTTACTTAACTTCAATCTCCCCTTTTTTATATCTCAAAGCAACAGATAATGTAGCCCACATTTGATCAATTTTTCCTTTTCCAGTCCCTATCTTGCCTTTTTATAAGAATTATAACATGCATAATATATTGAGAAAAGCAATTATATTGAGTGAAGCAGATAATAAAGGCGACAAATAAAATTAATTATGATAACAGCATTTAAAAAAGAACCTGGAAGATAAAGTAAGTGTTTCTAACAAAATCAAATAAGTTAATATAACCTTCCCGAGAGAGCAGAGCTGCTTATGTCAGTCAGGACAAACACCACACAACATTTATAAAAGAAGCCATCAGACAAACATCTGGTGCAGGAGAACAGCTCATGCAAAGATAACAAGATAAAAGATGTACTGAGTAAATAAATAAAATACATTGACGTATGTGAAGACTAATAGTATATAGCATGCATGCTTGTTAGAAGCTGCTCACATCAGACTATAAAACTAAAAATAAACATCTATGATCAAAAAGACGTTGACTATTTTAGACTATTTTTAGACTAAATTATTAATCCTCTACAATGAGCAAATATCTGATAGAGTAGGGGTCAGTGACTTATCATGGTTGGCAAGATAAGAACGATGAAAACCTTTTAAAATAAAGAAGCATTCATCAGTTCTGTCAAAATGTTCATGTTTCTTGGGATTGAAAAGTTAATTTGTACTATTTTTTTTTTAATAAAATTTGAAATTTTTTGTAAAATTTTGGGTAAAACCCAAAAAATTTAGGGTTTTTACCCAAAATTTTACAAAAAATTTCAAATGGTTTCAGAACGATACATTTTAAATATTAAATCCAACAAGAACATAAAACTAGTTGATAACATGTGCTTTTTAAAGTTTTTTAAAAACCTTAAGAGAGTTAAACTATCTGCTACCAGGTTTTTATGGTTACACCACATGCTAGTTTTGTCATTGTCCCGTAAATCTTATTACAACCAAAAATGTGAAGTATTTTTTGTGAAGTCAGGCATAATATTGTAATATAAGGTAAGGAGATAATATTAGACTCAAGACTTCCAAACCGTCCAGCTACACGTATGTGTTGAACTGATAAACTGAGGCTAGGGAATCAATTATCAATCTGGTCAACCAGAATATCACGTTGACAAGAAGCTGTACAGCCTGAGTACAGCAGTAAGTGCAATTTCCTCTTTCGTATTCTCGTGTTTTCCAGGACGTTGTAATGAGCAGATGTCCTTGAAGCTTCTAGTCGGCAGAAAACAGCCCTTATACCTTTTAGTAGTTTCATTTTTTTCAATGAAGCATTAAATAGTTGAAATTACGTATATTGTGTGTAGAACACATTTTGCAAAACTACCTTCGCAACAATCAAGGTCTTGTCTCCTTCAAGCTTAAGTTTAACTAATTACATAAATTATTAAATGAATGTTTTGTGGCAGGTTGACCTTTACATCTTCTCTACCTCGAATCTCAGGATATGTTGCACATTTTGTTGTCTTTTTCATTTAACTTTAATTCTTATTTTATTTTCTCTCCTGACTAAGAACTGTGTTAATGCCTTGTGTATATTTTTCTTAAGTGCCTTTGTGGGCATTATGTGTATTGTGTATTTATGTGAGCTACTTGGACACCTTAATTTCCCTCTGGGGCTCAATAAAGTTACTCTACTCTACCTCTTTATAGCCGGATGCAAAGGATGGTGAAAAGACATTGTATATTATCACCACACAGGCACGGATTGTTATTTTTGCTTATATACAGAAGATGAAGTAAACTGATCAATTCTCAAAACATGTTGATGCTGTAGGCCACTAATGATTCCATGATTAAACACATACAGAAGAAGTTCCTATCAAACTGGTTCCTGATATATTATCACTAGTTTTTCTAACTACCGTATTTTCACGACCATAAGGCACCGTACTAAAAGGCTCAGTCTCAGTTCTGTGTGTCATTACTGTATTTAACATACACATAAGGAACCTAACTATAGGGGAGGGTTAATATACACACATAGATATATACACACACAGATATATACACACACAAAGCTGGAGCTAAACTGAGTTTGGTTGTGCTTTATTTAAGTATTGATTACAAAGCACTAACATTTTTTAATCATGGTAAAACACACGGATAAAACAAGCACACAAGTGTGTGTATTTAAAAATAGAGCGGGGTAATGTCATCAATCAAACCATCAAAGTCCTCATCCTCTGTTTCTGATTCCAACAGCAGCTAAATCTCCATCAAACATGCCAGCTTCACTTTCTTCACCATCAGAGTCACTTTCCTCTAAATGATGTGTTATAATCAGCTGGAAGTTGCTGCGCTACCGTAGTCCTGGTCTGGATGGAGAAATGGCACCGAAACGAAAGCACCAAGACGGAAATGTTCAATTTTAATTTCTTCTGCTGCTTTACTGCTTTTAGTTGAATGGTGACCGTCGGAACGCTTCTCCCACTCGTTCTTTGCTCTGTGATCCACTGATCCAGTCTTTGCTCTGTGATCCACTGATCCAGTCTGTGCTCTGTGATCCACTGATCCAGTCTTTGCTGTGTGATCCACTGATCCAGTCTTAGCTGTGTGATCCACTGATCCAGTCTCTGCTCTGTGATCCACTGATCCAGTCTCTGCTCTGTGATCCACTGATCCAGTCTTTGCTCTGTGATCCACTGATCCAGTCTCTGCTCTGTGATCCACTGATCCAGTCTTTCCTCCAACTCGTACCACCTGTCTTATGTCTTAAACTCAGCTGTGTAGCTGATTTCCTTCAGTTTAAACTGTGCTTTATCAGCGTGTCTCTTTACCATTTTCAGGTTGTTACAACAACGATGTTCTGCATAACGCACATCCCTGTTATTTTATCTACAATCCATGCACACACTTCCCCTACATACATACATAGGGCGCACCAACATTTTGAGGAAAATATAAGACTTTAATGTGGCCTTATCGTGGTGAAAATCCGGTAGATGAGATAGGTTTTGTCTTTTATTTTTTGACATGTTAACACACTGTGTCTCTAATATCATCTGTGTTTCGACTGCTGGTGTTTTGAATGCATATATTTCATTACCAGCCTGAGTCCAGTGTGAGTGAAGTCGTTCGACGCTGAACTCGCAGCCGAGGTCAGAGTATATATATATATTTTTTCATCCGCAGCTTCCTAAAAGCCGGCGGACCCCCCGCGGTGCAAAGCCTTCTCTCTGCCAGCGGCTCGCAGAGATGAGCTTGTCTGGGAAGAGTTCCCGTCTCATCTTAATCCGGCGGCGGCCCCCCCCCGCCGACCACCACCCCACCCCCCTCGGTGACACCCACCGCTGGACGCCGCCGCCGCCAATATATTCCACATCGCGTTTCAGCTCGCACTAATTGGAAACCTGGAATCTCTTTCTCTTTTCTTTTGTTCTACTTTATCTCCCCTCAGTGTTGGTTTCCTCCATCATCCTGACAGACAGTAAACTAACCTGTCAGGTTGTCTGTGCAGCATAGAAATGAGAGTAACCCGTTAAAACGGAGTGCAGCCTCCTTTGTTTTTTTTTTACAGCGGGTTCATCTGCATGCAATCGGGGGAACCAGGAGACTGGAGGCTTTATTGGAACGGATGACCCCGGGTTTATGTTTCATACATCATTATCACAAAGCCAATCTCGCTCTTGCCTTGTAAATGCATGGGTGCACCAGTGCGCACACAAACACACTTTATCTCCATCTTCATTTTTTCTGTTTCCACATCCCTCTCACTCACTCACACACACACACACACAGGAAGGAGGAAGCACAATGTGCCGTGAGAGTTTTAGCCTGGGGAGTGGTGTATAGTGCACTTAGACTAACAGCAATTACCTGATGTGCTGTATAGACCGTGTGGAGAGTTCTGGGGAAATCCATCAAACTGCAGTGCACCCAGCGGGCCTGTAATGAACTGGTGCTTCCAGCTCCTGCAACGGCGCAGCACATCAGTGTCTGGAACCAGGGATTAGTCATGGCCAATGAAGGCCTAAGTTGGTTTTGTGTCCACATCCAAGAATAGGTTGTGCAAAAAGTCAATTTAGATCGAGTAATGGTTTCTCTCTCTCTCTCTTTTATTCTTTTTTTAATTGTTTTGTTCTCGGTCAAATGCTCTTTAACGTGGGTCAGATAATTCTCTTCCATTGATGTTTGACTACTGTAGATCTGTGGATCACTAAATCAAAAACATTGTTCCTTTGTCCAAAATAGAAAATCTTAATACAGTCACGACAAGATGCATAGTTTAAATTAAACAGATATACACCTAATCTATCTATCGCTGTCAATCTGCATTTGTGTTGTATAAAGAATCCAAATAACCCCAAGATCCAGCATGTATAATTTATTATAAACCTTTTTGCACATACCTGTGCATCCATCCATAATCCAGTGGTAGTTCATGAAAACTGTGTGGTGCATAATCGTGTCTTATTATTATTATTTTCACAAGGGAACTACCAGGCATGAATGATTTTATTCATCGAGTAAGTTACTACTTCTAGTGTGAAGTGACAGCGGCTCAGCAGCAGTTGGATGATTGTAGTATGTGCTGTAAAGAAAAAGGAAAATTAGCTTTAGGTTAAAAAATGAATTTCTCCTTAAACACAAATAGATTCTCAGGCACCTCAGTGGGAAGTCTGTGGGAAGGAAAAAGTGTGGCAGAAAACTGCCTTATTTTGCCAAGATCATCAATATTAAAACAATAAAAGGCTTAAACTACTTCAGTTTTTGTAATGAATCTAAAATATATGAAAGTCTAATGTTTATCAGTACATTACAGAAAACATGGAACTTTATCACAATGTGCTAATTTTTTGAGAAGGACCTGTATATCTCATCACTTATAGAAAAATAGAAATTCATACCTTGAGTATTTCTATTATATAATGCACATTTGCAAATTTTAATTATATATAATTGTATCTCTAAATAGTGTAAAATATTTCTAATAATCTAGAGAACTTAATTAATATAACATGGTTTTTACTCTGAACAAACTCTTTGCTCCATGTGCAGATTCGTCAGACAACATAAATCTGTCTTTTTCATCCACTTTCACCCTGTCACACCGCGGTGAGGTTTGTCCTGTCTTGGGGTTTTTGTCTTGTCACTTCCTGTTTTATTTTGAAAATCTAACTCTCCTCTCGTTTCAGGTCACTTGCCCTTCCTCATGTGTCACCGGTCTGATTGTCTGCCCCGCCCTGATTTTTTCCACCTGTTTCCAATTACCTTGTGTATATATTGTCTGTGTCTCCCCTTGTCTTGTGCCCAAGTGTTTCGTCCCGTGCGTTCACCCAAGCCTTTCGAAATCCCCTAGTCACAGTTCTTGTTGCCTTGCCTGTCGTGCTGTCCTCTTCGGTGCGATTTTTTGTCGTAGTTTTCATAGCCTTAGTTTAGATAGTTAATTGTAGATTTTCAGCTCAGCCTTTTGTTTTCAGTTCTTAGTGTAGTTCCTCTAGTTCAGGGGTCGGCAACCCAAAATGTTGAAAGAGCCATATTGGACCAAAAAAACAAAAAACAAATATGTCTGGAGCCGCAAAAAAATTAAAAGCCTTATATAAGCCTTATAATGAAGGCAACACATGCTGTATGTATCTATATTAGCTATATTAGCCTACTATCAAAATGACTAAGTTGGCTACAAATACATAATGAGCCTTCATGATTGAATGTTTATTTTCCCTGCAGCGCATCCTGTAGAGAATGACGCACCACGTGACTACTCTGTTGTACGATGCCACCTCAAGTTTAACTTCATTACAATATTAATGAATTATGTTTCATTGCTTTGATGAAATTAAAGAAATGCAATAAAGAAATCCGATTTTTGATGTCATTTTTATTTTGACAACAAAATGGAACGTGCATAACGTGCCCCTTATCTGGGCAACAAACAGAGTGCAATGCAACGCAGCCTGCATTTATAAAAATAAAACAGCAGAGCAACAAAACACAATAATATCCCTAAGTGTCATTCCAAATATATACTGACGAAAATCAGAAATCACTTCACAGCCACTTTGTTACTAAATATGTGCCTATGACAGGATTGTGTTCTTACCCGTTTAATGTGACTTCTGTTTTCGGACATCACTAGTCTAGCTAGCTATCACTAGCTTCTCAACATCGGGCATTTAAGATGTAACTTTAATCTTGACGCAGGACTGCAAGCTCTCATCTGTGAGGCGGGTGCGATATTTTGATTTGATGTAGCTGCAAATGTAGCATGCCTTCCCTGGAAATGTCTTTGCCGGTTTGTTTACAACAGCCACCTGCCTGGCATCCCGCCCTGCTGATAGAAACGTGTGTCGCAGGCTATGACGCAAATCTTCGTTGACAGAAATGTTGAAATGTAATATTTATTCTACACATTTTTACAGCATTGGAAAACGTTAAGAATGTTTGTGTCATGTTTGTCCTCCTACAGAAACCATATTAAAACAAAAAATATATTTCCCTCCCCCATCTTTTTTCCATTTTCAAACATTTTTGAAAAAGCTCTAGGGAGCCACTAGGGCAGCGCTAAAGAGCCGCATGCGGCTCTAGAGCCGCGGGTTGCCGACCACTGCTCTAGTTATTCAGAGAGATTTTGGTTTGTAGTTATTAGAGTATTTTTCCTCCAGCTTTTTAGGAGATAGTTTAGTTTCTACCTTAATCATAGTCCCTAGTTATATTCATAGTCTAGTCCTTTATAGTATATCGATGTATAGTCATAGATAGCAATAGCCATAGATATTTCTTTGTATTTTGTCATAGCCCTCTTTGCTCCCCGTGGAAGAGGTTGCGTATCTATTAATAAAACCTGCTGTTCTACTCTGCATCTGAGTCCTCTTTTGAGTCCCGGCCTGACACACCCATTTCAAGGATACTTTTTTTTTTTTTTTTTTTTTTTTTACATCTTGGTTGTTATAACGATCTATGAAGAATTTTAGTCATTGGTGTCTGGATCTTACATTATCATAAACAAGTCAGGCTAGCATTAAGATTTTCTCAGGTGAAATACATAAAGAGGTGGAAAATTTTAAAGGAGATAATATAACATAGAATAGAGAAAAGTGGCAGGGAGGGAATTATCAGAGGACAAATGGAAGAAGATAAATGAAGGACAGTGGAAAACAATATGCTCCGTCTTATGGAGGGAGTACGGTTAGAAGAATGTTGTAAGATATATTTTATTACACCAACACTACACAATTCTCAGGATACAACATGCTGGAGACTTTGCGGGGAAAAATATAGCCATAGCCAATCATTTTCATATCTTCTGGGGATGCCCCAGCATTATCCCCTATAGGCAGGAGTTTCTGAAAGTGCAAATCCCGTTTAACTTTGAAGTCTCATATCTGGGAAAAGAGACTCAGGAGATCACATGGTCGGGAGAAAAAATACTTATGTGTCAGCTAAAAAAACAATCATGATGAAATGGTTAAAAACAGATGCAGATATAGAGGATTGGATAGAGAAAATGCTAAATATTTATAGAACGTAGAAGTTGACTTTCTCGACTAGACTTAAGACATATTTAATAGATGTTGGGAAAACTGGGTTGATTTTGCTTTTCCATTGAGAGGAGATTTTGTGAAGTTAAAAAACAAACACTGTTTAGTGTAGATTTTCAATCCCCTTGGTTCAGGCTACAAACTTATTCATTGTTCACATGTTTATTTAATATGCATTACACTCCAAGAAGACAAGGGACATTTGTAAAAATGTGGAGATAAGGACTGGAGTTTGGAATAAAAAACACACTTACTCTATTGCAGTGGTTCTCAAATAGTGGGGCATTTGACTTCGGGAAAATGCTTTTTTTTATTTTTATTTCTTTTTTACTGTTCTAGAATAAAGTGCAAATGCACCTCCACTGCATTAGGGGGCAGCAGAGTGTGAGCAGGGAGCATACAGCACAGAGTATGAGTATGAAGTGTAGACACCAAGTGACACCATGAAAACATATTTAACAGGGATGAGAAGACAGGCGGAGAGAGACGGAGATAAAGAGACAAACGAAAGTCTCCCAAAGCTAAGACGAGGAAATATGACGAAGCGTCTGTAGCGCTTGGTTCACTGTGAAAGACCGGTGTGTTACTGAGTCTGAAATGTTGGAGACAGAGAAATTAAAGACATTACACCACAATCACTGATAAGTCCATTTATGTAGTTTTATTTTTCAGTATCATATGGTTTGACATGGTCAGTCAGAAAATGTTTAAGGATTTAATTTTATTTTTAATTTCAGATGCACTTTAAATCTTTTCTGTTAGTTAATAAAGCTATTCTTTGTTGTAAGTTGGTCCATATTTCTTTCGCTTTTATCCTCTTATACATTAATAAGGATACAGTGTTATGCAGAGGTACAATTTTTTTAGACAAATTATTGCATTTATAGTCACGGGGGGGGGGGGCAAGATGTTTTTTTTAAAAAACTGTACTTGTAGAAATAGATAGAAAATCTAATTATTTTACTTTTAATCATTGGATGTGTTGATTGAGACAGTTCCGCTCCAGCTAAAAAAACCTTCTATCTGGATCTTAAAAATACCAGAGACACAAACTGTCTTTTTTCCGTGTTAATTGAGACCTCTAGCAGCAGAAAAAATGACACATTGTGCATGTGAAATCCTCGTTTGAGCACGACCGAAGTCGAGTAAAACGCTTCTCCGCGTTAGCATTGTGCATTGTGTTGCAGGTCACCTCTACATCACACTCATCCGGTTTGACAGTATTGGTTCAGCGGGAAGTTTTGTGGATTCATTTTCTCCTCATGACATCCTATTTTCAGATTACCTGGGGGGGTATTGTGTTGCCACGGACAAGTAACCGCCTTCACTAATCTGTCACCGGGCTTTAATGGATTTCTATTTGGGATAAAATCATCTGGTTAGGCTGTCAGTCAAAATCTTGCCAGACATCACTATGCCCTTAAGGTGGAAAAAAACTCAATATTCTCTGGGAGAAACAGTGGAGGGATCCCAAATGAAAAGAAGCTTGTAGGAAGCTCATTGATGTAATATATCAGACACTTCTAAAAGAAGAAAAAGGTAGTTTTCAAAGAGAGAAATCAAGGAAATGACACAGAAAATATTATTTTGGAGCCAGATGTTATAACCGTTTGCAAAATAAGTTGTTTTAATGAAAACTAATTTGGTATCAAACGTACAATCTGTAGATTTATTGGCAACCAGTAGTGGAAAATAATTAGCAGAAATAGAATGTTATGTTTATAAGTATGTTTTAATTGATATGTAATTAAACAAAATAATAATTTTTGTGTTTCTTTTATGTTAGATTTTTTTTATCAACGTGTTTCACACACTTGGTTTGCTTGTTTGGTTGCAATATACAACCTCACCACTAGATGTCACCAGAAACTACACACTGTACCTTTAACCCTCTATTGCATAGTGTTGTTTTATAGCAGGAATTAAATTATCTTTATATCTCAATTACATATATTTTTTTCCAATGTGGAGGTATGAAAAGGGAGCTTTTATTTTGAAGGACATACAATATGAGGTCACATCCCCTCATATGGTCTCATTGACATGTGAGCATCATTGTCTCCCAACCAAAGGTTGTCTTTTATTCTGAAGTTTGGGAATCATCTATCAAATAAAAAAATGAACTCACTATTAAAAGTTCTGTTCTAATATGCTAAAATAGATTTGTCGCTTTATGGCAATAATATGCAAATCTGGAAAATCCCTAGTGCAACAACCTAAAGGAGTCATAGCATTAATCTATTCTGAGACTATGTTTACAACTTTCTCTTATACTGTATATTTTTAATATCTATTATTTATTTTAAGTAATAAAAGCATGCAAATTTTTTATCATGTCTAAGTAATATTCTGTGCAATGCAAGAAAAAACTGCCTGGAGATGCTGTTTGCATCAAACAGAATCTTAGTGGAAAGTTGAAAGAAGGCTTATGAGTGGAATATAAAGGTATTATACGAGTGTCAAAGAGGATTATGCACGAACACATAAAGGAAACGATTCAAGACGCTGAAACATTACTAATCCTCTCTTATCTCCGCGCTGTATGTGTTGCTTTAAATATGTTTTTTTTTCTAATCACCCGGTATTTTTTTTTTAAACCATTGTAGTGCCTGCTCTGCATAATTCAGTTTCTCCCTCGTCTGATGGAGTTTTTTTATTTTATTTATTTTTATTTTGGATGGTGCGATGTTCCATTCCTCATCCGTTTGTCCTGTAACACAAATACATGAAGTGAATAACAAAACTCCTCGCCCCTCGATGATTTCTCTCTCTCTCCCTTATGTCACAGATGGGACTAATTTACATCTTCTGGATACATCCTGACAGAGGTTAGGTAAGTGCATATTCGCCTTGTTAGCATACAGCTTTTTCGATTTCTTTATTTATTTTTTTCTCAGTTAGATTCCAGTGAATGTGTAAAGAGGATCCCTCTTATTTTCGCAGCACGTTACAAAGAGTTTCTGTGTTTACAGCAGGGACATATGGTCGTTGATACGTGTGCGAGAAACGAGAATTAATCATGTGGCCTGTACACTGACCTAGAGGAAAGAAAAAACTAACAAATATTGTTCTTATTATAAGAGAATCTGATAATAAGAACAAACCTGCATTTCTGCATTTACGTATGTGACGGGCAAAGAAAATGAATACTCCGCGATCAAACAAAAAAAATGCAACAGCACTCCTTTAATTTCATCATTCTTCTCCCTTATGAGTGGGTTTTAATTTGCAGACTAAAACCAGTGGTGGATTTAAAGGAATATCATTTAATTATTCTTTTTAATAATCTTTTTTTTAATTATTTGGGGCAGTATGAAAAACAGCATTATAGACGATTACGTTCAACCGTGCCCTTTATGAACACTAACCCACTTCCCATCCCTAAAATAGATAATAGAAAATAATATAATTGACTAATGGTTAAATAAGATAAAGAAATAGACAATAAAAAATCACAGCTGTAACTATACAAAGAGGAGTAATTATATTAAGATGGATACACTGAAAATACAGGTAGCATCAGGTCAATGGGCAGCGGTCAGGGGAAGAATAACTGGTAGTAAAAAAAACAAATTAATAATCATAATGATGGTAACTGGTGCATAGGTATAAAAGCTGTGATGCCAGTAAGATGTGCAGTATTATAATAATAGCAGTAATAAACCAGAAATGAGTACACAATTAAAAAAGTGTGTGTGTGTGTGTATATATAATAATAATCTATAAATTAAGTAGCTTTTCAGATGGATTTTTCTATCCTTATTATATTATCGGAACCTAAAGTCCTGTATGTGTTCTGTGGTGGTGTAGGAGGTAGTGTTCTTGCCTCATAAGCAGCAGATCTTTGCTTGGGTCCTAGCTGAAGCATTTCTTTGTGTCTATGACTCAAAATATATTTTACTAAATAAAAAGTTGAACCCATCCACTTGTGTATCCCACCACTATCCTGCAGCAGCTCTTTAGTTCCAGTGTTGGAAGCCATTTATAGTGATTTGTGGGCATAGTCAGAACATGTTAACAATTTCAGGATGATTAATATTCATGAGGGAAAAAAAAAACACATGGAAACAGAATTACATAGGTTTTTATCAATCTATAAAGCAAAAAACGTATTGTCAGTCTGTTCCTCTCATTTCTCTCTGAGTGTTTCTAGAATCAACCTCAACTTTCAAATATAGTTTTTTCATGGTACGATGCTGAGGTACCCTTTTATTCTTAAATTTTCAGATGGATAGTGAAAACATGATTGTTGTATTATAATCATTAAACCTAAAGTCCTGTAGGTGTTCTGTGGTGGTGTAGGGGGTAGTGTTCTTGCCTCATAAGCAGCAGACCATGTTAGAATCCTAGCTGAACCATTTCTTTATAAATATATTTTACTAAATAAAAAGTTGAACCCATCCACTTGCGTATCCCACCACTATCCTGCAGCAGCTCTTTACAGGGTTCCCACGGGTGCTTGAATTCCTTGAAAATGCTTGAATTTCAATTCAGTGTTTTCAAAATTGTGAAAATGCTTGGATTTTTTGTGATGTCTATCTCAATAAACCAAGAGAAAACAAAAATGTTTACTAAGCGGCTACGCGCTTGATCCGAAACCTTTACATGCAGTGAAAATAAATAACTCGTCTGCTGATACATACAATACTTTAGCCCCTTCAGGCATTTGTCACTGTTATTGCGCTATGGTAGTGACACAATGCACTGCTTCATAAGCTGAGAATACAAGCCAATTCACAATTAGTTAAAAATCCAAACATTCAGTCTGCCACCATATGAATAGTGCTAATTAGACCCATACTATTATGCCATACATTCTCATGACCATCATGGCAAACACAACGAGTAGGCTACCTATTTAAAGGTGCTTGAAAAGTGAAAAATGGGTGCTCGAAGGTGCTTGAAAAGTGCTTAAATTTGTTCATGAAAAAGGTGTGGGAACCCTGTCTTTAGTTCCAGTGTTCCAGCTCTGGATCACCATGACAATAACATCCCACCATTTTATCACCATTCAAACCTCCAACGTAGTGAAAGTAAGTTTCCTGGTTCAGCTGCTGCTTTATTCCTCACTAACACAGGCTACTGTGGCCGTAGCCAACCACAAAACTACAAACTTCCTGAGAAAACTTCACGTGCTGCCGTCTTTTCTTCTTTCTATAAACTAAACGCTGAAACTCCAAGACGCGTTAACTGACCCTCAGGAAATCCAGACACTATCGTTTTATGGATGGATGGATGGATATGTTGTTGTGAAAATTAAAACTACAGATTTATTATCATTTAATATTTATTACACATACTGTGGTTATCAGAGCAGTGTGTGGGACATAATTACAACACGTGTTCGTGTTGCATTTATATTTTTGTTCATTGCACTTCCTACAGGCACTGCACTAGTGATAATAATAGCAAAAATGCACATAAAGGTGCAAGTACATGAACTAAGTGTGCCTCACATGTCAGAAAGGAGCAGGAATATAATTTTAAACGTGGCCTTGAACATAATGAGTGTACAGTTCCTGAGTCGCTGCTGGCGAGGGCGACGGAGCGCGATGATTCTTTGTCAAACGGACACATGGCCAAAGCCACATGTGTCCAGGATCCTCGGGTACCTGCAGGGTATTAGTGGTCGAACAGAGGGGACGCTGGGTAGAGAGGTGCTGACACTTGGCGCCCCACACACACACACACACACACACACACACACACACTCCAGGCTTTTTAGGGGCTTGGTAAGACATGGGAGGGGGGAGGCAGATGGGGGAGGACGTGACCGGTGTCTGCAGGGACAGCTGCGAACGCCCCCCTCCCCCCTTCGCCGCCTTACACCTGTTACACATCATGTCCGCTACAGCACACACGGCATCCTGGGTAAACCCCAGCAGCACGCTGCCACACACACTCTGACAATTAACACACACACCTGACACACACACATACACACACACATATGCATTACAAAACAAACCATATTCCTAAACGGGTGTGATATAGTATTGTTTTAGGTCTAACTACATCCCTTCTTTCATTTTATTGGCTCTGAGCGTGAATAAGGAATACCGAAACATTATCGTGAAATTAATTACGAGAAGGAGAATCGAGTAATTCAGTTCATTGGCTGCGCTGCTCATCCAGAAAGCCTTTATCTCTGTGTGAATTCACCAATTGAATTATTCATTTTTTCTTTTAATGTCCTACTATTTCTCTTTCAGCGGTATTAACAGCTCTGTCCAATATTCTCCCATTGATGTAAAACTAACTCATAAAAGGAAGAAATGGGAAAACTAAAGTGCGTTGATGTGTTTGGTCCTGTTAGAGATCCTCCTCATTTGCATTGTGAGTTATTTATTTCTGCCCTCTTTAACAAATCCAAAATAAAGCAATCCGTCTTCAGAAAGTAGAGCTGCAGGAAAAGGAATGAATGAAAAAGGTGTCGGCTGAAGCTCTTAATGATGACCCTTTTTATGCGATATTATATCAGAACACAAAGAAATGTGCAAATAGAACTGCTAATTATTCATTTTTTGTCACATCTATTCTAGTAAATTATGTGTTTTATTTATTATCAGAGCAGATTCAACATCTATTAGATCATCGAATTTTAAGCTATTTAATGTTATAATGAGTTCATTATAATCATTCTGATTCACAAGTCCTTTGGCTTTCTTCTGTAATATAAAAAAATTGATTAATGTTTATACAGTGAAGAAAACAAGTATTTGAACACCCTGCTATTTTGCTATTTCTCCCACTTAGAAATCATGGAGGGGTCTGAAATTTGCATCGTAGGTGCATGTCCACTGTGAGAGAGATAAACTAAAAAGAAAAATCCAGAAATCACAATGCATGATTTTTAAGATTTATTTGTGTGATTTCTAAGTGGGAGAAATAGCAAAATAGCAGGGTGTTCAAATACTTGTTTTCTTCACTGTATATGTGTGTATCTATACATGTGGGATCAATAAAGTCTTATCTTATCTATATATATATGTGTGTATATATGTATATATGCATGTGTGTATATATATGTGTATATATATATATATGTATATCAAGAAATCTAGTTCAAAATGTCTTGTTTTATAATAGTGCACGCATAAAAAGAAGTCTCCATGGATGATGAATTGAAGACCAATCAGCTGTGTATCAGTGATATTACCTTAAAAGAGTGGTTCAGCATTTTGAGGAAATCTACTTGTTGTGTTTCTCGCCAAAATTTGAGAATTCTCCAAATAGTCTGAACACGAAGCGACAGCCAGGAGTCGATTAGCTGGAGGTGAGACGTTAAACCGAGATCCCAACTCGCTGATCTCAAAAAAAAAAAAAAAAAAAATCCCATGGCACTTATCACAAAGAGTGAAGGGGGTTGCAGAGTGTCCTGGACTAATTCCCAACCTGGCTCTGCCTCCATCTGGCCTCCTTATCAACCCCCCTCTTCCCAGTGTAATTGACTCAATGCCCCCCCCCCCTCTTCCTTCTGTACACCACAAGCTGATGTGTGCATCACCCAGGTGGTTGATAAGCAATTCACTGTGAAGCGTTTTGGGTATTGAGATAAATCGCAGTATCAGTGTCATCCGTTATCGTCATTTCCTTCACCAAGAAGATATTGTTTCCAGTGATTGTTGGTTTTATCTGCGGTTATCTTTTGGTGAAACTTGGTAGAAGAATTTTCGTTGAATTTCCCCGGGATGTTATATTTAAAATCAGCCTAAACTTGAGAAAAGGCATATGTTATGTGGGGAAATCAGGTATCAACTCAGATTCTTAATTTCTTGGTACTTTTATTTTATCCGTCAGAATTGGGTAGAATCACAGGCAGTGGAAGCAGCAATGATAGTTGAAGTGAAGTAGTAGTAGTAGTAGTATGTTGAAAACCTTTAAAAACTATGAAAAAGTGTAGTATATAAATTTTTCAAAAGTTCCTAATATCAACGAAATGAGTACCATTTTAGCATATTTAAGCCTTACAATTAGAATTTAAATTATTTCTTTTAGAAACGTATATTTTCCATCTATCATCAAAATCCCTCAACAGGAGATGAATTAAACATTAAATTACTCACCAGTGGCCCAAACCGCTTGCATTTCAAATACAGTATTTTCACCACCATAAGACACTGTACTAAAAGGCGCAGTCTCATTTTTGTGTGTCATTACTTCAACATACACATAAGGCACCTAACTATAGGACACAGGTCTTATATACGCAAGTAGATATATAAAAAATAGAGCGGGAGCTAAACTGAGTTTGGTTGTGCTTTATTTAAGTATTGATTACAAAGTAGTAACATTTTTTAATCATGGTAAAACACACGATAAAACAAGCACACAAGTGTGTGTATTTAAAAATAGAGCGGGGTAATGTCATCAATCAAACCATCAAAGTCCTCATCCTCTGTTTCTGATTCCAACAGCAGCTAAATCTCCATCAAACATGCCAGCTTCACTTTCTTCACTGATCCAGTCTCTGCTCTGTTATCCACTGATCCAGTCTTTGCTCTGTGATCCACTGATCTAGTCTTTTCTCTGTGATCCACTGATCCAGTCTTTGCTCTGTGATCACTGATCCAGTCTCTGCTCTGTGAACCACTCATCCATTCTTTGCTCTGTGATCCACTGATCCAGTCTCTGCTCTGTGATCCACTGATCCAGTCTCTGCTCTGTGATCCACTGATCCAGTCTTTGCTCTGTGATCCACTGATCCAGTCTTTGCTCTGTGATCCACTGATCCAGTCTCTGCTCTGTGATCCACTGATCCAGTCTCTGCTCTGTGATCCACTGATCCAGTCTTTCCTCCAACTCGTACCACCTGTCTTATGTCTTAAACTCAGCTGTGTAGCTGATTTCCTTCAGTTTAAACTGTGCTTTATCAGCGTGTCTCTTTACCATTTTCAGCTTGTTAAAACAACGATGTTCTGCATAACGCACATCCCCGTTATTTTATCTACAATCCATGCCCACACTTCCCCTACATACATACATAGGGAGCACCAACATTTTGAAGAAAATCTAAGACTTTAATGTGCGCCTTATAGTCGTGACAATAAGGTAAATCCCTCAATTACCTTTAAACATAACACTACAATCCACACAGGTGTACTCCCGAGTGACAAAACTTGCCATCAAAAACTCTTCCTGTTCCTATCTCTTAAACAGGCTTCAAAGTAAAAGTCTTTCAAAGTCCCATAAATTTCAACATGAGAGTCCACATACTTCAACCACAAAAGTGGTTTCAAGGATAAAGCCTGGATTCAGCCACACAATTGTAGAATTGGCCATGGATAAACCCGTTAAAATTCCAGCTCACTTCCACAGCTTCCATTCCAAATAAATAATTTATACACCAGAATGTAGGCAATGTTGCTTCCATTGAAATATCTATATATATATTTTTTATAAATGTGGAAAGCGCTGCCAAATTGCCCCATTGACTGCCATGTTAATTCAGCTCTTGAACTGAAAAACAGAGATTAGTGTGCACTGTTTTAGATGTGACTTTAAGTTTATAAGATGGGATTCCTTTTGGTCTCCGTGCTCATTCTCAGTGCCAGAGAAACACTCAGTTCACAGTCCCACATCAACGCTGGCAAACGTACGAACTCTCCCAGCGACCCTCTAATCAACATTTATTTACTGGGTAAACACAATATTTTAGTAAAATAATTACTCCTCTCTCACCACGGCTACTTATTACCAATGGTAATTGCCCAATAATATATTACCATACACTTAACTGGGTAAATACCCAGTAATTAGGGGATTGTAAAAGGAAAGGGTTACCAAAATATTGATTATAGCTTCTCCAGAAGATTCATTCATATGAATAAATACCAATGTTTAATGGAGAATTAACATTTGCACATCCTCCAAATACATTAGAAATACCTTCCTGTTTCTACACAGTGCGACTAATCCCATTATCCTGTTAAAGACATTTGTAGACCTTACATTGGACTCGGGTAGGTTGGAATGTTGAAAAGGACATACTGTCCTTGGTGGGGTATCAGTTTGTTGTGTATCCACAGAGGAAAAGTAGTTCCGTCCTTGGAAAAAAGCCGCTTCTCATTAGGGTTCTGAGAAGCCATGGCGTAGACATTAGTCAGGAAGCTAAACTAAAAAGGTTAAAGGGCAACGAGAGGTCGGGTCACGCAGAAAGGAGAAAGGTCAAGTGACAGCAGAAAGACTCTCAAAGCCTTTTTTTTAAATTCCATCTTTAGATATAGTGCGCGCCATTAAAAGCATTTCCTGAGGTGGAGGAGCAAGGAAAGATTAAAGAAACCCTATACCATCCGACAGCCATAAAATTATTATTATCATTATAAATCAATAATCGGACTCGTGCACTCGCGTCTCTTTGCGTCTTTTATCACTCGGCCAGGTTTTACAGCTCCGGGCTCAGACGGACCACATTGGCTTGTTTGCTGTAACGTTATCAGTGGATATGTGCCGGGTGTTTTTTTTTCCGTCACGTTCCGCGGAACAACTTTATATATTTTTTTCCACGGCTGCCCGGGCGAAGCCGGAGCACAGGTAAGTCCAGAGGAGCCCGCGGAGGCTTGTGAATTATGGAGCGGCTCGCGCCGTTCTTTTCATAAAACATAAGGCCTGTGGCAACTAATTTGGAATTTGGTCTTGAGCCCTTGAAATATTTACAGCCTTTGTGAACAGAGGTGGATTTTTTTTCCTTTTTTTTTTTTATAAGTATAAGAAAGAGAGAGTCTCCTATGTATACATAAAATGATTATGTATTAAAAATGTATAAGGCGAATAGCTACAAGAAGTGCGATTATGTCTAATCGATCCGCTCTCCGTCGTGTCAGTCACAGCAACACACCGGCTGGAAAAGGATTTTACAGCTTTTTGTGGCTCGATATTAGGAAAGAAAAGGTACAGACAGCAGTTTATTGTATTCAGGGTTTCCAGAGGATGAACCCTGCCACCTCTTAACATTTTAAACCCGCTTGTCACAGTGTTTATTAACCATTTACAAATATAATAATTTACGGCAGTATAAATAGTGTTTAAAGAAGCTTTTTAAAGTAATTATTTAAAACAGGAAATGTTGGTTTTTAAACTCTGAGGCATTAAATAATAGATTTTTTAATTCCTGAAATACACACAAAAAATATTTTGGTTCATTCATTTTGAGAGAATTTACCCTTTAGATACCATAGGTGGCTAATAGTTAGCTCATAATAGTTGCACAATACTAAACTACTACTAGGACAATACTAAACCTGTCATGTGGTGTAACTCTAAAAACACATGGTATCAACTATTTTTTATATTATAGGTGGAATAAATAAATAAAAATCACAAATGACATGAAACCAACATGAACTACTACAACCAGGTATTTAGTCCAGAGAGATTAAATATATAAAATATATCATTCTTTTCAGTTACACCATTTGACATTTTCTATCAAAAATCACACAAAAACACGATTTTTGTAAAATGAAATAATACAAATGGACTTTTAAATGACAATAAACCAACATGAACACAAAATCTGCATTTTGAGAACCTGATAAAAACTTCTTAAAACTTTATTTTAAGAAGTTTTTGACTTTCTCATTTTGCCCAAACATGATTTGTCACTGAACCCAGAGTAAGAATACTAAATAGTTCTAATAGTTTTAATTTAAAATAGTAAATCTGAAAAGTGCCCTTAAGATGTCAAATACTTTAAATGTATGTGAGTGGAAATGGAAAAAAATTCTGTATTTTATATTGAAATGTAGTGGAATCATCAAATGGAAATACTCAGTGCTTCTCAATTATTTTCACCCCCCATGGAAGAAGCAAACATTTCTCGACCCCCCCCATGTGACTATAAATAGAATAATTTGTCTATAAATTATAAATAAAGTACCTCTGCATAACACTGTGTCCTTATTAACATATAAGACAATAAAAAAGAAAGAAATATGGACCAACTTACAACAAAGAATAGCTTTATTAACTAACAGAAAAGATTTAAAGTGCATCTGAAATTAAAAAATAAAATTAAATCCTTAATTAAACATTTCTGACTGACCATGTCAAACCATATGATACTGAAAAATAAAACTACATAAATGGTCTTATCAGTGATTGTGGTGTAATGTCTTTAATGTCTCTGTCTCCAACATTTCAGACTCAGTAACACACCGGTCTTTCACAGTGAACCAAGCGCTACAGACGCTTCGTCATATTTCCTCGTCTTAGCTTTGGGAGACTTTGGTTTGTCTCTTTATCTCCGTCTCTCTCCGCCTGTCTTCTCATCCCTGTTAAATATGTTTTCATGGTGTCACTTGGTGTCTACACTTCATACTTATACTCTGTGCTGTATGCTCCCTGTGAACACTCTGCTGCCCCCTAATGTAGCGGAGGTGCTATTGCACTTTATTCTAGGACCGTAAAAAAATAAAATAAAATAAAAAAAAATGTTCCCCAAGGTCTACACACCCCCTATTTGGGAACCACTGGAATAACTGTACTTTTATCGACTGATGGGCAGATATAGACCATTTATTGTCAGCCTAAATTAAGCATTTTAATCATAAATTCCCACATTGAACTCAACACCATCTTTAACACAGATTCATTAATTTGCAGCCATTTGATGAATGTGTATTTCAATGAGGAAAAAACACTATATCACATCTTGAATGATACACACTGAGCTACCTGGATCGCCCTCTAAAACGTGTGTGTGTTTATTTTATTTATATAAACTGTGAATTCCGTGCGTTTCTGCCGCCGAGTTTCCTTGGCCACGGTGTCAAACTGATTTCCCAGCAGACCCCCGCCGGGCTGCAGCTCCTCCAGTTACCGCTGCCAGTCGCCCCGAGGCCATCTCGACCTGAGAGGAGGGATGCACCTGTACGCCGCTAAGTAGGGATTGTGGCACTCCAGCTCGCTAAGTCGCTGTCCACTCAACAGGTATTAATTCCCAAGCAGCGAGGCGCCACACGGGGGGTGGCAGGGGAAGGGGGTAGGAGGCCTTGTTGAAAAAGAAGAAGGAAAAAAAAAAATGGCGGTTAGTCAGCCTGCAAATTATGGCGAGGGCAGCGGGTGTCGTTTCTTTGCCATTTTTTTTTCCTCCTGGCTCGTTAAACTCAGACCGTGTTTGTGTGAACTGAAATCTGTCCACCGTAAGGGGTAGGGGGGGTTTAACGTACACCGAGTGGTTCTGATTACGAAACAAATCTGTTGCTCACATCGCACGGTTCATGGTTTTTAAAAAAAAAAAAAAAAACTCACAAACATCCTGGCATGTATTAAACAACCTTCAGAATCCACAGATGTCCAAAATCACCCTTTCATCCTGTTTATCTGGAAAAATGCATCTCTGATTTACTCTGGTGGCTAAATTATAGGCACGTATGTTTATATACGCGGGCCGTGATTGATTATTTGGTCAGGCGTTCGCGTCCCTGAGGCGGTTTCGGGGAGCGCGGGGCGGCACGATGAAATGCATTTAATCTCACAGTACGTCTTTAACTCTGAGACCTTTAGAGGAGAAGCCTGGAGATTTTCTGTATTTTACTTACTGTCAACAAATCCTGTGCAGAGCCAAACCAACAATGAACTTACGAGCACTGGTGTGTGTGTGTGTGTGTGTGTGTGTGTGTTTCCAAAGCCTGATACAGTGTGTTCCTGCCTGCGTCATTCAACAAAAACACAGCAAATGTTCAGGAATGTTCCTTCACTTCGTGTGGTAGTTTATTTTTTCTTTAATTTTAGAAGAATCCAGTCAGTTTGTTGTGCTACTTCAACGCGATGTCCTGACTTTGCATTGACGCTTTTTGCAAAAAATAAGAGAGCTTGAGCTGAAAAATATTCTTTGTCATGATTGTAGCTCTGAGTTAATGTTAGCGTCAGAGGTTTTGGGGCGTCAAGTCACCTGAAAACATATTTATAGTAAGAAAACAGTCATCTAAATATAAAAGATGCAGATTATTTATGTAGAGGAATGATATTAAGATATTAAGTCCAGTAACATAGGATAGATAATTATGTCCTTAGTGTGTGTGTGTGTGTGTGTGTGTGTGTGTTTTTACAATTATTTAAGCATTTCTAGTTTATTTATAAAGAAGGCAGAAAAGGTACAGACAGTTTATTGTATTCAGGGTTTCCAGAGGATGAACCCTGTCACCGCTTAATAGTTTATACCTGCATGTCAGTGTTTATTAACCATTGTAATATAGTATTATTAGTATACAAGTATTATATATATTTTTTTACAACTGTCTAAATAATGTTTAAACAGTTATTAAACACTGAAACATATTTATAGTAAAAAATATGTATCTGAACAATCTTAGATGCTGATTATTTATGTACAGGAATGAGAAAGATATTAAGTACAGTAACATAGGATAGATTATTTAGAATTATGTCCTAAATGTGTGTGTGTGTGTGTTTTTTTTAAATTATTTTAAGCGTTTCTACTTTATAAAGTAGACAGACAGGAAAGGTTGGATTCAAACTCTTAACTCTGTCATTAAATAATAGATTTTTAATTATGAAATAAACACAAGAGCATGTTATTGTTGTAGTTTATTAATGTTGAGACAATTTACCTTTTAGATGCCATAGGGGT